>JASPKP010005743.1:5000-15346 GCA_030674155.1 Stramonita haemastoma | reverse complement strand
CCAAAAACCAAATATACATTAAACATAGTATTGCTGATTGACTGTTAGCAAATGCACATACCTGCAGGTGGTGGACGAATAGGTGGTCGTATGGTGGGTGGCTTGACGCATGGGAAGCCTGCAAAATACATGAAAATACCAAATCTTGTGCCAAGTGAAAAGATGTTCAATGCAACAAACATCCTCTCAAATCGGGCCTTTCCTAATCAACTGTCACCTTACTTTGTAGGTCTAGGGCTTTTTTCTTTACTAAGAAAAATACTATTAGCTTATGTCTAATTAACTGGAACAACCATGTATTTAAAAGATTAACCTCAGCATGATTTATGCCCCAAATCTCTACTTATCTCCAGAAAAGAGTCAAACATGTTTTCAGATATCCTCAATCTTCCTTTCAAGATTAAGCCCATTTTGCATTTCATATCTGGGAATAAAGGACAATACCACACATGACTATCAACATGTTATGTGTAAACACAGCAGCATTGTTCTGAACAATGAAATGTCAACAGTCATCCTGACTGTTGAGGAGAGGAGAGAGAGAGAGAGAGGAGAGAGAGAGGAGAGAGAGAGAGAGAGAGAGAGAGGAGAGAGAGAGAGAGAGAGAGAGAGGAGAGAGAGAGACAGAGAGAGAGGAGAGGAGGGGAGGAGAGAGAGAGAGGGGGGGAGAGAGAGAGAGAGGAGAGGAGGGGGGGGAGAGGAGAGAGAGAGGGGAGAGAGAGAGAGAGAGAGAGAGTGAGAGAGAGGAGGAGAGAGATGAGAGAGAGAGGAGAGAGAGAGGACAGAGGAGAGAGAGAGAGAGAGAGAAAGAGAGAGAGAGACAGAGAGAGAGAGAGAGGAGGGGGGGGGGGGAGTAGAGGGGGAGAGAGAGAGAGAGAGAAAGAGAGAGAGAGACAGAGACAGAGACAGAGAGAGAGAGAGAGGGGGGGGAGAGATAGAGAGGGGGAGAGAGAGAGAGAGAGAGAGGGGGGGAGAGAGAGAGAGAGAGAGAGAGAGAGAGAGAGGAGAGAGAGGGGGGGGGGGAGAGAGAGAGAGAGAGGGAGAGGGAGGAGAGAGAGAGAGAGAGAGAGAGAGAGAGAGAGGAGAGAGAGAGAGAGAGAGAGAGAGAGAGAAAGAAAGAGAGAGAGAGACAGAGAGAGAGAGAGAGAGACAGACAGACAGAGAGAGAGGGAGAGAGAGAGAGAGGAGGCAAGGCAAGGCAAGGCAAAGTATTTTATTCGAGGATAATAGATAAGCACTCGTGTGCTTTTTTACATCCAGTCCCCGCCCTTTTCAGGGATACATCAAGATGAAAAGATACTAAACAATAAAATTTTACGCTAGTACCAAGCAACACACAAGAATAAGGACACTATATATGATAAGGTAATAAAAATGCACTCGATCAGAAGACAAAATCAGAAGTCACAATAAAAGATTTTGATTATGGAAGAATAGAAAAGTGTTAATAGGTAAAGAGCAAACAAGAGAACAAGATGAAATAAACAACTGGAAACATCAATCCACCACCATCTGTCAAAAGTTATACATGTGATATAAATCATACATTTGGATAAACGGGGGGAAACTTTTTTTTTTTAAACTAATATTGGAGGGGGGGAGAGATACTGCCAATAAAAATATAAATAAAATCAACAATTATAATGATCCAAATACCAAAAGTAAGGAACCATACCAAGCATCAAACAACAGGCAAGAATTAACACAGAGATACAATATTACGGTAATGTTATAAAAGTCACTGATTCAGAAACGAAAATGAGAAGTAAGAATCAATGATGATTTTGAGTTGAATAAAAAAAGCAAGAAAAACAAAGAACAAACAAAAACAAAACAAACAAAGAAAGGGCGCAATAATTAAAGAGTAAACATGAGAATATGATGAGGTTAAATGACTAGAAACATCAATCCACCATCATCTATCATCAAAATAGTCCCATAAAACATAAGATTTTGATAAAAGAGGGGAAAGAACAACAACAACAGGTAAGGAATACGACAGAGATACAATATTAAGGTAATGTTATAAAAAGGCACTCATTCAGAAACAAAATATGGAGTAAGAATCAATGATGATTTTGATTTGAATAATAAAACAAAAACAAAACAAAACAAAAAAAATAAACAAAGCAAAAACAAAACAAAACAAAATTTTTAAAAAAAAAAACAAAAACAAAAAAGGCGCAATAATTAAAGAGCAACATGAAAATATGATGAGGTTAAATGACTGAAAACATCAAACCACCACCATCTAACATCAAAATAGTCCCATAAAACATGAATTGATAAAAGGGGGAAAGAACAACAACAACAATAAAACCCAACTCACACACACACACACACACACACACACACACACACACACACAAAAGGGCGCAATAATTAAAGAGCAAACATGAGAATATAATGAGGCTAAATGACTGAACATCAATCCACCACCATCTAGCATCAAAATAGTCTCATAAAACATAAGTTTAGATAAAAGGGGGAGAGCGAACAACAACAACAAAAAAACCCAACTCACACACACACACACACACACACACACACACACACACACGCAAACACGCAAACACACACACACACACACACACCCCCCGCAAACACGCAAACACGCAAACACACACACACACACACACACACACACACACACACACACACACACACACACACACACACACACACACACACACACAAGGAGGGAGAAAGAGAAGGGGGAGAAGGAGAAGTGGATATAATTGGTTTATTATTTTTGGTGCATCAAGTGGATTAGAAGGTGATTTTTGAAGGTTGTCAATGATTGGTGCTCTTTAATTGAATCGGGAAGGGAGTTCCACAGCACAGGGCCTGAGTATAGTAAACTAGATTTAAATAAGTCTATTCTTGGGATTGGGACGCTTGGCTTTACAGTATTTCTGGAATGATTCATTGTGAACTTATCTCTTAAGGATGTGGGGACAGCTCCTGCCATTATCTTAAACATAAGAATGTCTTTGTTATATTTAAGTCTTTGTTGTAGGGGGAGAATATTTAACTGAGTATAATCCACTTCAAGTAAGGTTGTTTTCTTCAGGAGGATAAGTTTGAGAGCACGTTTATACAGACTTAGTAACGGTTTCATAGTGTTTGCACTGGCAGAATCCCAGAGGGTTGAGGCATAGTCTATTGATGATTGTATGTAAGCTTGGAAGAATAATTTCCTTGAATTGTGGTCAAGGAAATGTTTAATTTTAGTCAATTGGTATACTCTTTGGGACAAATATTTGCATAGATGAGATATGTGGTAGAACCAGCTGAGATTTTCATCGATTGTTACTCCTAGAACTTTGTGATGAGAGGTTTGTTCAATTGCTTCCTTTCTTATATGGATTGGAAACTGTTTATGAGGTAAATTTTGTCGCTTTTGTCTGGTGGTGATAAGCATGCATTTTGTTTTTTGGGGGTGAATAGACATATGGTTCAGTTCTGTCCATTTGACAAGATCATTGCAGCTTTGTTGTAATATGGTTGCAAGAGAGTCAATGTCGTTATGGCTTGTATGTATGGTTGTATCATCAGCAAATAGTTCACATTTAGATTTGATAAGTAGAGGAAGGTCATTTATGTATAAGGAAAAGAGAATAGGTCCTAGTATAGATCCCTGTGGTACTCCATAATGAATGGGTTTTAGATTGGATGTGGATGTAGTTGTTGAGACACACTGTTGTCTGTTTTTAAGATAAGAAGCGAGTAGTTCTAGACTATTTGATGATAGATTGTACAGGTCTAGCTTTCTGATGAGAAGTGTGTGGTCAATTGTATCAAATGCTTTTTTGAAATCTACAAATAATACTCCACAAAATTTGTTTTCATTAATGTTTGATAGCCAATTGTCTATGAGACTAGTCAGTGCAGTATGACATGAGTGATTTTGTCTGAATCCTGATTGATTAGGGTGAAGTAAGTCGTTACTGTCTATATGACGGACTAAGTGTTTATTTATATGTTTTTCCAGGGGTTTTGAAAGGAGGGATATAATAGAGATTGGCCTATAATTTGAGGGATCTGAAGTGTCACCAGATTTGTGGATGGGGATTACTTTAGCAGTTTTGAGGGCATTGGGGAAATAGTTCTTTTCAAGACATTGGTTATATATGTGACGCTCCACCACATAATGAGACGGAGTGCACATGAGGTCAATTTTTAGTTATTGACATGCTATTAATGTACAATAAAGTGGCTATCAAATACAAAAAACAGATTGAAAATCGGACAGTTCTGTGCATCATTATTACAAATTGAAATGATAGACTGCAGGATGTGACAAAATGAGAAACGGGCCAGTTTATTTTCGTAATAGGTTGTCAGATTGAGGGCTTGGGTAATTTCAAAACACGTTTAAAAGCAAAAGGAATTAACATTATGCTTTGATATTTCGTTATAAGGTAGCTAAACCGATATAGTTTAATAATCAATCAAAATCTCAAAATTGACAACTTGACCCCCACCTGCCTTTAATGGCTCCTAGCGCAAAATTGGGTAATGTGCTAAGCGACTCATTCCGTGGTGGAGCGTCACATATATATGTTAGGGTGTCTGTGATAACTGGAGCTGACAGTTTCAGAATTCTGCTGTCTATTCCATCGAGACCTTGTGTCCTTGATTGTTTGAGGTGAATTAGGTAATTATAGACCTCAAAAACTGAAATGAATGGTATGTGAAGTTTTGACGGAATATGCTTGTCTTGGCAGTGTTGTCTTAATGTGTTGAGGTTATTGGATTTTGAATCATCATTGTTAACAACGTTAGTAGGGACATTTATGAAGTGATTGTTGAGTTGTTCAGCAGTAACATCTTTGATTACATTTGATTTGGAAGATGATTGTTTATTTGTTATTTGATTTATGGCCCTCCAAATAATTTTTGAGTTTTGTTTGGAAGACAGTAAATCTTGGAAATATTTCTTTTTTTCTTGACGTTTCTGTGAGTTTATGGCATTTCGTAATCTTTTTGACTCTTCATGATATTTATGTTTTTTTAATAAATCTCTAAGATAGCATGCTTCTTCTAGTTCTTTTGTAATCCAAGGCGGTTTGGGGACATGTTTGACCCTCATGGTTTTAAGTGGAGCATGTTTGTTGTAGATTTCAGTGAAGAGAGAGAGAGGGAGAGAGAGAGAGAGAGAGAGAGAGAGAGAGAGAGAGAGAGAGAGAGAGAGAGAGAGAGAGAGTGAGAGAGAGAGAGAGAGAGAGAGAGAGACAGAGAGAGAGAGGAGAAAGAGAGAGAGAGACAGAGAGAGAGAGAGAGAGAGAGAGAGAGAGAGAAAGAGAGAGAGAGAATGCGAGAAAGAAAGACACAGAGAGAATGAGAGAGAGAACTCGAACTCGAACTCGAAAGGTTTATTCATGAAAAAAGGCCATTGGCCCATACATGAAGGGGGGTTGCCGAATAACGATAACGATAATTGCTTTAAGCTGACACACTACGCTACTCCAAGCCATGGAAACCACAGCATTGGTTAGTAATGTACATCGAGACACGAAACTCTTTACTGTCCGGATATGTTACGGCATACCGAGCCTTTCTTTCGTCCAGTCATTGTCACACACGCTAGCCAAGAAATCGTTGTAATAGTTCTCTAAGTATCGCTAAGTCCCTTGAAGCACTGGATAGGGTCTCCGTGTGTAGTGTGTTCTGGATTCGCTTCCCATTCCGCAAACTGGCGAGTTTGACACGTTCCTCTTTCAACATGTTTTTCTCTTGCTGTTTGACAAACCAGTACACACATACTGGCTCAGTGTCTGGTTGGCATGCGTACTGGATCACAATGTCCTCTGATTCACACGTCACAATATCTTCACCGTCTGAATGATGTAACACGGATTTTCTAAAGTGTGTATTTCTTTGTCTGTCTCTTAGCCTTTTCTGTACGGATCTATCAGTTAGAGTAGCCACGTACTGTTTGACATTTCCTGTGTCGAATGCACCAACAATATTATCATGGTTCACCTCAGGCTGCAAAACACACATATCAGCACAGTCACTACAATCAGACATACAGGGAGGTTCTAAATCAACCGATGATGGCAACTTAACTGATGTTTTTGTGTTGATGTCCTGTGTGTGTGTTGTTGGTAGGTCTATTCCATGTGTATCTACACATGCTGTATTCCCCTGTTTTACTCCACTGTCAGGCAGACTCGAGGCACTGAGGACACAGTCACTTTCACACACAACACTTGCCTGCTTCTCTCTATGCTTTCGAGAGCGCTGTACATCTCGTTGTCTTTGAGAAAACGATTTTTTCCTGTAGTACTGTGCTTGTGTGCTGCGATTCACGGTTGGATCCGCCATGTTGGTTGACACTGCTGTGTCCACTGGTTTCAGTCGCAAGACAAAAACCACGCTGTCCCCTTCTCCTGCCACTTTCCAGCTGGAAACTGCATTGTCAGTCAGCAGGGCGCCTAAGGTCCTCTCCACAGCCGCTGGAAGTCCAGTAACTGGCATTTTTGAATGAATTTCTAGTTTTACTGCTGCTCACAGAAAATGTACGCCCTGTCCGCTTCACTTCTCGTGACCGCCCCCGAATGAGAGAGAGAGAGAACATAAAGAGACACAGAGAGAGAGAGAGAGAGAGAGAGAGAGAGAGAGAGAGAGAGAGGAGAGAGAGAGAGAGAGAGAGAGAGAGAGAGAGAGAAAGAGAGAGAGAGACAGAGAACACTGAACACTGAACACTGAAATGGTTTAATGGTACCTTGGCCTTGGACCACAATACACCATGTGAAGGGGGGCGGGGGTGTGAGTGTAATGCAAGATGGAAGCATGAATAAATTTTACATACACTATGTCAGCGAAAAATTGAAAGCATGGATAAATTTCACACATATTATACAATGAAAAATCAAAGCATGGGAGCACTTCATACATACTATAGCAAAGAAAAGTGAAAGCGTTGTTAAATTTCACATAGAATACCCATGCCCTGGCAGTGAGGGGGAAAAAAAAAAAAAAAAAAAAAAAATCCTGACTGTTGTAGCAATGAAAAACGAAATCGGGATACATTTCACGCATGCTATAGCAATGCAAAATGAAATCACTGATAAATTTTTAATCTACAATAGCAATGAAGACTCAAAGCATGGATACATTCCACACGCTATAACAACGGAAAATGGAAGCATTGATAAATTTCACACACACTATGTCAGTGGAAAAATGAAAGCCTGGAACTTTCATGCCTGCCATGGCAGTGAAAAAGAAACCATTGATACACTTCACACACACTGCAGCAACCCAAAATGAAATCATTGATAAATTTTCACCCAATGTAGCAATGAAAACTGAAGCATGGATATATTCCACATAGACTATAGCAATGAAAAAACAAATGCAAGCCTGTAAAAATTTCACACATGCTATAGCAATGAAAAATCAAAGCATGGACAAATTTGACACCTACTAGAGAGACAGAGAGAGACACACAGAGAGAGAGAGAGAGAGAGAGAGAGATAGACAGAGAGAGAGAGAGATAGAGAGACAGAGAGCGAGAGAGAGAGAGAGAGAGAGAGAGAGAGAAGAGAGAGAGAGAGAGAGGGAGAGAGAGAGAGAGAGAGAGAGAGAGAACTCGAACTCGAACTCGAAAGGTTTATTCATGAAAAAGGCCATTGGGCCCATACATGAAGGGGGTTGCCGAATAACGATAACGATAATTGCTTTAAGCTGACACAGCCTACTCCAAGCCATGGAAACCACAGCTTTGATTAGTAATGGACATCGAGACACAAACTCTTTACTGTCCAGACATGTTACGGCATTCCGAGCCTTTCTTTTGTCCAGTCTTTGTCACAAACACACCCTTAGGTCTAGGCTAGGCTAGCCAAGAGACTGCTGTTATAGGTCTCTAAGTGTCGCTAAGTCCCTTGAAGCACACGATAGGGTCTCCGTGTGTAGTGTGTTCTGGATACGCTTCCCATTCCGCAAACTGGCGAGTTTGACACGTTCCTCTTTTAGCATGTTTTTCTCTTGCTGTTTGACAAACCAGTACACACATACTGGCTCAGTGTCTGGTTGGCATGCGCACTGGATCACAATGTCGTCTGACTCACACGTCACAATATCTTCACCGTCTGAATGATGTAGCACGGATTTTCTAAAGTGTGTATTTCTTTGTCTGTCTCTTAGCCTTCTCTGTACGGATCTATCAGTTAGAGTAGCCACGTACTGTTTGACATTTCTTGTGTCGAATGCACCAACAATATTATCATTGTTCACCTCAGGCTGCAAAACACACATATCAGCACAGTCACTACAATCAGACATACGGGAGGTTCTAAATCAACCGATGATGGCAACCTTAACTGATGTTTTTGTGTTGATGTCCTGTGTGTGTGTTGTTGGTAGGTCATTCCATGTGTATCTACACATTGCTGTATTCCCCCTGTTCTACTCCACTGTCAGGCAACTCGAGGCTCTGATGACACAGTCACTTTCACACACAACACTTGCCTGCTTCTCTTTATGCTTTCGAGACCGTTCAACATCTGTCGTCTTTGAGAAAACGATTTTTTCCTGTAGTACTGTGCTTGTGTGCTGCGATTCACTGTTGGATCGCCATGTTGGTTGACACTGTTGTGTCCACTGGTTTCAGTCGCAAGACAAAAACCACGCTGTCCCTTCTCCTGCACTTTCCAGCTGGAAACTGCATTGTGGTCAGCAGGGCGCCTAAGGTCCTCTCCACAGCCGCTGGAAGTCCAGTAACTGGCATTTTTGAATGAATTTCTAGTTTTACTGCTGCTCACAGAAAATGTACGCCCTGTCCGCTTCACTTCTCGTGACCGCCCCAGAGAGAGAGAAGAGAGAGAGAGAGAGAGAGGAGAGAGAGTGAGAGAGAGAGAGAGAGAGAGAGAGAGAGAGAGCGAGAGAGAGGAGAGAGAGAGAAGAAAGGGAAAGACATAAAGAGAGAGGGAGAGAACTCTAGAGAGAAAGAGACAGACACAGAGAGAATGAGAGAGAGAGACACACAAAGAGGAGAGACACACACAGAGACACAGAGAGACAGAGAGAGAGGAGAGAGAGAGACAGAGAGAGAGAAAGAGAGAGACAGACAGACAGACAGAGACAGAGACAAAGACAGAATGAGAGATAGACCAACCGACCGACAGTCAAACAGACAGCCAGACGGACTGAAATACTGAGAGACACGGACAGACACAGACAGAGAACAAGAGGAATAAAAAGACCAGCCGCCATGGCGCAGTGGTTAGCGCCGTGGATTCCGGACTGGAAGGTCGCGGGTTCGAATCCCATAAGTCATAGGGATTTTTTCGGGCTCCGGCCGGCTCCTACCCAGAGTGAGTGTGCTGTGGGCTCAGTGGGGAGACTGGGACCACACAGTCGAGCTTCATCCACTTTACGGATGCGAATTTGAGAGTGTTGCTCAAATTACCTGACCAACACTGCAGGTGTCTGTATCTCTCGGGCCTGGTTGACGCCGGGATATATTATGACAGTAAGCGTAGAGAACAACCCTGTCAAGTAGTCTCAAAGCGGATGCACCTCCACAGCAGCATCATTACATCATCCTCATCATCATTGATCATCATGCAATAATAAAAATTGCCTCTGATTCGGTGGCCTCCGTTGCTCTGGTCTCATGGTGACCTCAGATTCGGTTTCCCCAAACGCTTCTGTGCCTGTGGTGAATTTGTGTCAAAGCCTTTGGGGTTGGGGGTTCGTGGGGAGGCGGTCGTTGGAGGGACGTTGTGGTGGTCGCTACCTTGGGTGGGTGACTCACTCAGTCTGGCTCCGCGACTGAGCTAATACTGTCGTTAGTAGGGGGCTTAGTAGGTGGTGTCCTGCGTATGTTAGCTCAGAACAGGCACCACTGAACACCACCAAAGTGACCCAGCAGAAGTGCAGGGCCCCTCTGGCTGGTGGCCCCGCGGCGGCCTAATATTGATGGGCTCCATGTGGACTCCCGGCCCCGGGGGTGAGACACAACGAATCTGGGTATGGCTGTGGCGGGGAGATTGAAATGAGCGGTGTGGGAACAGCAGTACGGGAAGGTCACAGAAGACGAGGCAGCAAAAAAAAAAAAAAAAAAAAAAAAAAAAAAACGAGGAATAAAAAGAGGGATAGACAAGATACAGAGTGAGAAACAAAGTCAGAAAGTGTGTAAATTTGTAAATTGCACAGGAGAGAAATAAGAATGTAATGAAAGAGTGCATCACTTCACTCACCAATTCTCCATTTGGAAGAGCCTCTGGATTTGGCAGCAACAAAAACACGTCTGACACGAATACCACGACGTGTGCCTGCATTGTATCTCAAGAAGGCCCGCCTGAGTCCTCTCCTTGCCACTGTGATGC
>JASPKP010005742.1:0-15346 GCA_030674155.1 Stramonita haemastoma | reverse complement strand
GGGAGAGCGCGTCGCCAAAAGAGCAGCGCCACCCATTATTTTATTTTTTTTGGTTTCCAATCTGCATGTGTATTTGTTCCCTATCCAAGTGGCTTTTTTCTACATAATTTTGCCAGGAACAACTCCCTTGTTGCCGTGGGTTCTTTTACGTTCACTAATTGTGTGTAGCATACGAGACCTTGGTTTGTTGTCTCATCCGAAAGACTAGCACCCGAACCAACACTCACAGTCTTGTGTATGGGGGAAAAGTTTCGGGACCAATCGGGAATCGAACCATCACACACTTCAAATCCGGACTTTTCGCTTTCTAGGCAGGTCCGCTACCTCTAGACCACTGATCCATAGAAACACTTTGAAACCAAATGTTTGTCTGCACATCAAGTCAAGGAACACGTAAAACATGTCACAGAACACTTTGAAACCAAATGCTTGTCTACACATCAGGTAGAGGAACACATAAAACATGTCACAGAACACTTTAAAACCAAGTGTTTGTCTACAGATCAAGTAATGTATTAAATAAATCCTGTCACAAATCACAGATTGCTTTACCATAGGGTAGGTGTCAACACATGCGTACAAAAAAGCCGATAAGAAAACCACCCAAGACGACTTTCAGTTAAAAGGAGGTAACAACTTTTACAGGAATACTACATCTTAGTTCCCGAGTAGTTTCCCCTGGATTAAACGCAGCGGAAATTGAAAGCTGACCTGGGTCCATGAAGTCCTGGGTTTGAATCTCGGTGACGTCTCACCAATTCAGGGAGGGAATTTTTTACCATCTCCCAGGTCAACTTCAAGGCCAGACCTGCCAGTGCCCTAATTCAATTCGTGTATACACACATGCAGAAGATGACGATCATGCACGTTAAAGATCCCAGAAATCCTCTCAGGGCTCACTGGGTAACAGAGAAATGAACAAACCCAGCACACATCTGGTCGGAATTCAGTTTCAACAATAAACCCGATCATAAAGATGTTCAAATGAAACAGAAAAGGATCATGCGTACAGCAGAAATAAATGTACACGTTACAAGTCCTAATCTAAACACATTTTTTAAAAGATCTGAAAAATATTTTAAAGATATGTTTTGCTTTTGATAACATTCAAACATTTGACAACATTATTCCATAATCACTGCCTAAATACGAAAAGCTCCATTTGTACCGGTTACTTCTGGGTCTTGGAAATATTAGCAAGGGGTTGTGTTTATGCTCGTTAGTTTTGAAATCTTTGATTATCTTGGATGTGCATTGACTGTTAAAAGTAACAAGGCCTTGATCTGCATTTAAGAGAATTAATTTTACACCTTTATATCCTAAAGTGTTCATTTGTACTATGGGTTTTCAGATAAGTTTAACTCAGATTCAATGTCTTTTGTTATATAAGGAGGTCTCTTTTTTTCTTTCAGTCTTTTTCTTATGTATTAATAAAATATACTCTCTCTCTCTCTCTCTCTCTCTCTCTCTCTCTCTCTCTCTCTCTCTCTCTCTCTCTCTCTCTCTCTCTCTCTCTCTCTCTCTCTCTCTCTCTCTCTCTCTCTCTTGTGAGGCTATCTTTTTATCTTGATGTTATCCCTGAAAAGGGTGGAGACTGGAAGTAAAAAAGCACACGATTGCTTATCTATTATCCTCGAATAAAAGAATTTTGCCTTGCCTTGCCTTGCCTTGTCTCTCTCTCTCTGGTCAGTCACAGACATGAAGGGACAGAGCTACATTTTCTGTGAGCAGCAGTAAAACTTGTAATTCAGTCTAAACATGCTAGTTACTGGATTTCCAGTGGCTGTGGAGAGGACCTTAGGCGCCCTGCTGACTGACAATGCAGTCTCCAGCTGGAAAGTGGCAGGAGAGGGGGACAGTGTGGTTATTGTCTTGTGACTGAAACCAGTGGACACAGCAGTGACAACCAACATGGTGGATCCAACAGTGAATGGCAGCACACAAGTACAGTACTACAGGAAGAGATCCTTTTCTCAAATTCGCGGAGACCAGGAGCACTCCAGACAGCATGAAGAGAAGCAGGCAAGTGTTGTGTGTGAAAGTGACCATGTCTTCAGTGCCTCGTATCTGCCTGACAGTGGTGTAGAACAGGGGAATGCAGCTTGTGCATATATGCATGGAGTAGACCTACCAACAGCACACAAACAGGACATCAACACAAAAACATCAGTCAAGTTGCCTTCATCTGTTGATTTAGAAACCCCTGCATGTCTGATTGTAGTGACTGTGCTGATATCTGTATTTTGCAGCCGGAGGTGAACTATGATAATATTGTTGGTGCATTCCACACAGGAAATGTCAAACAGTATGCGGCTACTCTAACTGATAGATCAGTACAGAAAAGACTGAGAGACAGCCAAAGAAATACACACTTAAGAAAATCTGTCCTACATCATTCATGTGGTGAAGATATTGTGATGTGTGAGTCAGACGACATTGTGATCCAGCAGCATGCCAACCAGACACTGAGCCAGTATGTGTGTACTGGTTTGTCAAACAGCAAGAGAAAAAACATGTTAAAAGAGGAACGTGTCAAAGTGTGTACTGGTTTGTCAAACAGCAAGAGAAAAACATGTTAAAAGAGGAGCCAGTATGTGTGTACTGGTTTGTCAAACGGCAGGAGAAAAACATGTTAAAAGAGGAGCCAGTATGTGTGTACTGGTTTGTCAAACAGCAGGAGAACAACATGTTAAAAGAGGAGCCAGTATGTGTGAACTGGTTTGTCAAACAGCAAGAGAAAAACATGTTAAAAGAGGAGCCAGTTTGTGTGAACTGGTTTGTCAAACAGGAAGAGAAAAACATGTTAAAACAGGAGCCAGTATGTGTGAACTGGTTTGTCAAACAGCAAAGAGAAAAACATGTTAAAAGAGGAGCCAGTATGTGTGAACTGGTTTGTCAAACAGCAGGAGAAAAACATGTTAAAAGAGGAGCCAGTATGTGTGTACTGGTTTGTCAAACAGCAAGAGAAAAACATGTTAAAAGAGGAGCCAGTATGTGTGAACTGGTTTGTCAAACAGCAAGAGAAAAACATGTTAAAAGAGGAGCCAGTATGTGTGAACTGGTTTGTCAAACAGCAAGAGAAAAACATGTTAAAAGAGGAGCCAGTATGTGTGAACTGGTTTGTCAAACAGCAAGAGAAAAACATGTTAAAAGAGGAGCCAGTATGTGTGAACTGGTTTGTCAAACAGCAAGAGAAAAACATGTTAAAAGAGGAGCCAGTATGTGTGAACTGGTTTGTCAAACAGCAAGAGAAAAACATGTTAAAAGAGGAGCCAGTATGTGTGTACTGGTTTGTCAAACAGCAAGAGAAAAACATGTTAAAACAGGAGCCAGTATGTGTGAACTGGTTTGTCAAACAGCAAGAGAAAAACATGTTAAAAGAGGAGCCAGTATGTGTGAACTGGTTTGTCAAACAGCAAGAGAAAAACATGTTAAAAGAGGAGCCAGTATGTGTGTACTGGTTTGTCAAACAGCAAGAGAAAAACATGTTAAAAGAGGAGCCAGTATGTGTGTACTGGTTTGTCAAACAGCAAGAGAAAAACATGTTAAAAGAGGAGCCAGTATGTGTGTACTGGTTTGTCAAACAGCAAGAGAAAAACATGTTAAAAGAGGAGCCAGTATGTGTGTACTGGTTTGTCAAACAGCAAGAGAAAAACATGTTAAAAGAGGAGCCAGTATGTGTGTACTGGTTTGTCAAACAGCAAGAGAAAAACATGTTAAAAGAGGAGCCAGTATGTGTGTACTGGTTTGTCAAACAGAAAGAGAAAAACATGTTAAAAGAGGAGCCAGTATGTGTGTACTGGTTTGTCAAACAGCAAGAGAAAAACATGTTAAAAGAGGAGCCAGTATGTGTGAACTGGTTTGTCAAACAGCAAGAGAAAAACATGTTAAAAGAGGAGCCAGTTTGTGTGTACTGGTTTGTCAAACAGCAAGAGAAAAACATGTTAAAAGAGGAGCCAGTATGTGTGTACTGGTTTGTCAAACAGCAAGAGAAAAACATGTTAAAAGAGGAGCCAGTATGTGTGTACTGGTTTGTCAAACAGGAAGAGAAAAACATGTTAAAAGAGGAGCCAGTATGTGTGAACTGGTTTGTCAAACAGCAAGAGAAAAACATGTTAAAAGAGGAGCCAGTATGTGTGTACTGGTTTGTCAAACAGCAAGAGAAAAACATGTTAAAAGAGGAGCCAGTATGTGTGTACTGGTTTGTCAAACAGCAAGAGAAAAACATGTTAAAAGAGGAGCCAGTATGTGTGTACTGGTTTGTCAAACAGCAAGAGAAAAACATGTTAAAAGAGGAGCCAGTTTGTGTGTACTGGTTTGTCAAACAGCAAGAGAAAAACATGTTAAAAGAGGAGCCAGTATGTGTGTACTGGTTTGTCAAACAGCAAGAGAAAAACATGTTAAAAGAGGAGCCAGTATGTGTGTACTGGTTTGTCAAACAGCAAGAGAAAAACATGTTAAAAGAGGAGCCAGTATGTGTGTACTGGTTTGTCAAACAGCAAGAGAAAAACATGTTAAAACAGGAGCCAGTATGTGTGTACTGGTTTGTCAAACAGCAAGAGAAAAACATGTTAAAAGAGGAGCCAGTATGTGTGAACTGGTTTGTCAAACAGCAAGAGAAAAACATGTTAAAAGAGGAGCCAGTATGTGTGAACTGGTTTGTCAAACAGCAAGAGAAAAACATGTTAAAAGAGGAGCCAGTATGTGTGTACTGGTTTGTCAAACAGCAAGAGAAAAACATGTTAAAAGAGGAGTCAGTATGTGTGTACTGGTTTGTCAAACAGCAAGAGAAAAACATGTTAAAAGAGGAGCCAGTATGTGTGTACTGGTTTGTCAAACAGCAAGAGAAAGACATGTTAAAAGAGGAGCCAGTATGTGTGTACTGGTTTGTCAAACAGCAAGAGAAAGACATGTTAAAAGAGGAGCCAGTATGTGTGTACTGGTTTGTCAAACAGCAAGAGAAAAACATGTTAAAAGAGGAGCCAGTATGTGTGAACTGGTTTGTCAAACAGCAAGAGAAAAACATGTCCAAAGAGGAGCCAGTATGTGTGTACTGGTTTGTCAAACAGCAAGAGAAAAACATGTTAAAAGAGGAGCCAGTATGTGTGAACTGGTTTGTCAAACAGGAAGAGAAAAACATGTTAAAAGAGGAGCCAGTATGTGTGTACTGGTTTGTCCAACAAGAAGAGAAAAACATGTTAAAAGAGGAGCCAGTATATGTGTACTGGTTTGTCAAACAGCAAGAGAAAAACATGTTAAAAGAGGAGCCAGTATGTGTGTACTGGTTTGTCAAACAGCAAGAGAAAAACATGTTAAAAGAGGAGCCAGTATGTGTGTACTGGTTTGTCAAACAGCAAGAGAAAAACATGTTAAAAGAGGAGCCAGTATGTGTGAACTGGTTTGTCAAACAGCAAGAGAAAAACATGTTAAAAGAGGAGCCAGTATGTGTGTACTGGTTTGTCAAACAGCAAGAGAAAAACATGTTAAAAGAGGAGCCAGTATGTGTGTACTGGTTTGTCAAACAGCAAGAGAAAAACATGTTAAAAGAGGAGCCAGTATGTGTGTACTGGTTTGTCAAACAGCAAGAGAAAAACATGTTAAAAGAGGAGCCAGTATGTGTGTACTGGTTTGTCAAACAGCAAGAGAAAAACATGTCAAAAGAGGAGCCAGTATGTGTGAATGGTTTGTCAAACAGCAAGAGAAAAACATGTCAAAAGAGGAGCCAGTTTGTGTGAACTGGTTTGTCAAACAGCAAGAGAAAAACATGTCAAAAGAGGAGCCAGTTTGTGTGAACTGGTTTGTCAAACAGCAAGAGAAAAACATGTTAAAAGAGGAGCCAGTATGTGTGAACTGGTTTGTCAAACAGCAAGAGAAAAACATGTTAAAAGAGGAGCCAGTATGTGTGAACTGGTTTGTCAAACAGCAAGAGAAAAACATGTTAAAAGAGGAGCCAGTATGTGTGAACTGGTTTGTCAAACAGCAAGAGAAAACATGTTAAAAGAGGAGCCAGTATGTGTGAACTGGTTTGTCAAACAGCAAGAGAAAAACATGTTAAAAGAGGAGCCAGTATGTCTGTACTGGTTTGTCAAACAGCAAGAGAAAACATGTTAAAAGAGGAGCCAGTATGTGTGTACTGGTTTGTCAAACAGCAAGAGAAAAACATTTAAAGAGGAGCCAGTATGTGTGTACTGGTTTGTCAAACAGCAAGAGAAAAAATGTTAAAAGAGGAGCCAGTATGTGTGTACTGGTTTGTCAAACAGCAAGAGAAAAACATGTTAAAAGAGGAGCAGTATGTGTGTACTGGTTTGTCAAACAGCAAGAGAAAAACATGTTAAAAGAGGAGCCAGTATGTGTGAACTGGTTTGTCAAACAGCAAGAGAAAAAACATGTTAAAAGAGGAGCCAGTATGTGTGTACTGGTTTGTCAAACAGCAAGAGAAAAACATGTTAAAAGAGGAGCCAGTATGTGTGTACTGGTTTGTCAAACAGCAAGAGAAAAAACATGTTAAAAGAGGAGCCAGTATGTGTGAACTGGTTTGTCAAACAGCAAGAGAAAAACATGTTAAAAGAGGAGCCAGTATGTGTGTACTGGTTTGTCAAACAGCAAGAGAAAAACATGTTAAAAGAGGAGCCAGTATGTGTGAACTGGTTTGTCAAACAGCAAGAGAAAAAACATGTTAAAAGAGGAGCCAGTATGTGTGTACTGGTTTGTCAAACAGCAAGAGAAAAACATGTTAAAAGAGGAGCCAGTTTGTGTGTACTGGTTTGTCAAACAGCAAGAGAAAAACATGTTAAAAGAGGAGCCAGTATGTGTGTACTGGTTTGTCAAACAGCAAGAGAAAAACATGTTAAAAGAGGAGCCAGTATGTGTGTACTGGTTTGTCAAACAGCAAGAGAAAAACATGTTAAAAGAGGAGCCAGTATGTGTGTACTGGTTTGTCAAACAGCAAGAGAAAAACATGTTAAAACAGGAGCCAGTATGTGTGAACTGGTTTGTCAAACAGCAAGAGAAAAAACATGTTAAAAGAGGAGCCAGTATGTGTGAACTGGTTTGTCAAACAGCAAGAGAAAAACATGTTAAAAGAGGAGCCAGTATGTGTGAACTGGTTTGTCAAACAGCAAGAGAAAAACATGTTAAAAGAGGAGCCAGTATGTGTGTACTGGTTTGTCAAACAGCAAGAGAAAAACATGTTAAAAGAGGAGCCAGTATGTGTGTACTGGTTTGTCAAACAGCAAGAGAAAAACATGTTAAAAGAGGAGCCAGTATGTGTGAACTGGTTTGTCAAACAGCAAGAGAAAAACATGTTAAAAGAGGAGCCAGTATGTGTGAACTGGTTTGTCAAACAGCAAGAGAAAAACATGTCAAAAGAGGAGCCAGTATGTGTGAACTGGTTTGTCAAACAGGAAGAGAAAAACATGTTAAAAGAGGAGCCAGTATGTGTGAACTGGTTTGTCAAACAGGAAGAGAAAAACATGTTAAAAGAGGAGCCAGTATGTGTGTACTGGTTTGTCCAACAAGAAGAGAAAAACATGTTAAAAGAGGAGCCAGTATGTGTGTACTGGTTTGTCAAACAGCAAGAGAAAAACATGTTAAAAGAGGAGCCAGTATGTGTGTACTGGTTTGTCAAACAGCAAGAGAAAAACATGTTAAAAGAGGAGCCAGTATGTGTGTACTGGTTTGTCAAACAGCAAGAGAAAAACATGTTAAAAGAGGAGCCAGTATGTGTGAACTGGTTTGTCAAACAGCAAGAGAAAAACATGTTAAAAGAGGAGCCAGTATGTGTGTACTGGTTTGTCAAACAGCAAGAGAAAAACATGTTAAAAGAGGAGCCAGTATGTGTGTACTGGTTTGTCAAACAGCAAGAGAAAAACATGTTAAAAGAGGAGCCAGTATGTGTGTACTGGTTTGTCAAACAGCAAGAGAAAAACATGTCAAAAGAGGAGCCAGTTTGTGTGAACTGGTTTGTCAAACAGCAAGAGAAAAACATGTTAAAAGAGGAGCCAGTATGTGTGTACTGGTTTGTCAAACAGCAAGAGAAAAACATGTTAAAAGAGGAGCCAGTATGTGTGAACTGGTTTGTCAAACAGCAAGAGAAAAACATGTTAAAAGAGGAGCCAGTTTGTGTGAACTGGTTTGTCAAACAGCAAGAGAAAAACATGTTAAAAGAGGAGCCAGTATGTGTGTACTGGTTTGTCAAACAGCAAGAGAAAAAGATGTCAAAAGAGGAGCCAGTATGTGTGTACTGGTTTGTCAAACAGCAAGAGAAAAACATGTCAAAAGAGGAGCCAGTTTGTGTGAACTGGTTTGTCAAACAGCAAGAGAAAAAGATGTCAAAAGAGGAGCCAGTATGTGTGTACTGGTTTGTCAAACAGCAAGAGAAAAACATGTTAAAAGAGGAGCCAGTATGTGTGAACTGGTTTGTCAAACAGCAAGAGAAAAACATGTCAAAAGAGGAACGTGTCAAAGTGTGTACTGGTTTGTCAAACAGCAAGAGAAAAACATGTCAAAAGAGGAACGTGTCAAAGTGTGTACTGGTTTGTCAAACAGCAAGAGAAAAACATGTTAAAAGAGGAGCCAGTATGTGTGAACTGGTTTGTCAAACAGCAAGAGAAAAACATGTCAAAAGAGGAACGTGTCAAAGTGTGTACTGGTTTGTCAAACAGCAAGAGAAAAACATGTCAAAAGAGGAACGTGTCAAAGTGTGTACTGGTTTGTCAAACAGCATGAGAAAAACATGTTAAAAGAGGAACGTGTTTTGCCAGTTTGGGAATGGGAAGCGACTCCAGAACCCACTACACAGGGAGACCCTGTGGCATGCTTCAAGGTCAAGGGATGTAGCGACACTGAGAGACTTACTACAATGCTATCTTGGCTAGCCTTGGCCTAGGCCTTGGCCTAACAGTGTGTGACAAAGACTGGAGGAAAGAAAGAAAGGCCGGTAACATATCTGGACAGTAAAGAGTTTCGTGTTTGGCTGTACATTAGGAATCAATGCCGTGGTTTCCATGTCATGGAATGGCGTTGGAAGCAACATGTTGTTGCTGTATGAGCCTACAAGCTTAAAGCAATAAAATTATTGTTATTGTTATGTTACCTGTGTGTGTGAGTGTCAAGTCCAGTCACATTTTTATTTCCAGATGGTACATTGAATAGCATTGGTTTTCTTTTTTCATCAAGCCATCTATCTAGGAAATTGTTTTTAAAAGAAAAAAATAAAGATATCACCCATATTGTTTAAATAACATGATTCAACAGCCTCAAAATTAAAATATATCTATGGTGGGCTACCTTAACGTGGTGGGATGGCTTGCCTGCTCTGTTTGATAATGAATAAGCACTCATGTGCTTTTTTTACATCCAGTCCCCGCCCTAATCAGGGATTACATCAATTTAAGAAACACCTCCAACTAAAAACAAAAATAAACCAAATAACAAGACAAAGACAGTAATAAGCAGAAGACAAGATGTAAGGACAGAAGATAATAATAGAATAACAAAGGCGCAAATACAGGGAACGAAAATTAATAATAAACAATCAAATGATCATTATAATAGAAAACAAAAACAAAATAAAACCAGAAAAACCGATTATAAGTAAGTAGTAATTAAAATAAAACAAAACATATTTTTGTAGGCATGTGGAACATAGACCATAACAGCAGACGTTGAAAGAAGGATACAGGCAATGGAAATGAGATGCTTTTGCAAACTCCTTGGCATTTCATACAGGGATCACATCACTAATGAAGAAGTGAAAACTAGAATAAAGAATGCCATTGGTCCATATGAAGAGCTCCTAACTACAGTGAAAAAACACAAGCTAAAGTCACGCGATCACCTGGACTGGCCAAGACAGTCCTACAGGGAACAGTAAGGGGAGAGACGAAGAGGAAGACAGAGAAAACGATGGGAAGACGACATCAGAGAGTGGACAGGTCTTGGGGAGTGGAGGAGGCTGGTTGCAGAATCTTCAGTTGTGCCCCCACCGTCCACGACACTAGGGAACAGGAGAAGAAGGTGAAGGTGAAGAAGAGAATTAAAACAAACAAACAAAAAAAGTAGAAAATAAAACATAACAAGTTAGCTGCTGGGTACATTATCCAACGATCATCTGTCAACAAAATTAGTCATAGGCCTAGAGGTCATAATATTTTGGTAATAGAGGGGAGGGGGGGGGGGAATAAAAAAAACACCCAACTTAACCAATATCCTCATTCTGGGGAAGTACTACCTAAGACAAATTACATAAACATATGTCCCAGATTAAAGAGAGAGAGGAGAGAGAGAGAGAGAGAGAGAGAGAGAGAGAGAGAGAGAGAGAGAGAGAGAGAGAGAGAGAGAGAGAGAGAGAACACTGAACACTGAACACTGAACACTGAACACTGAAATGATTTAATGTACATTGGCCATGGACCACAATACATTTCATGGGCTTGGGATGTAATAAAGTGTTCATTCATATAACTGGCAAAGCAAAATGCACAAAAGGTTTGATTCATAACTGATCAAAGAAGCAAAACACACGTTATTCTAAATCATGATTATGACATTAAGCATAACCAAATCACAAAATTATGATGTTTCGGGGAAATTGTGGAAATCATGCACATCAATTACGTATCGAATCGTAACATTTTTTAATATACATCTTGAATTAGCATTGTCTTCCTTTTATTAATAGAGTGAAAAATATATCTTGACAAACTATGCCTGTACTCATCATTTGTTGCTTTGAACAGATCGGGCAAAGGTACGTTGATACACTCACTTAAGAACTTTTCTCTTAAGCCAGTGTATATGCAACATTCCCAAAGAAAGTGGGCTTCATTTTCAACTTTTGTTTTACAAAAAGGACACATTTTTTCTCCATCATTCTCACTATATCTATATACATTATTATTAAGGGGTAGAACATTAAATCTTGCTTGTGTAATTGCTACTCGAAAGCAGTAGACATCCATAGAGTTTATATACTGCTCTTTTACAAAAATACTTTTAAATGATCTGTAATGGTCATACCTATCTTTATCTCTTATAGTCCCATCCCATTCTTGAATGAACATATCTACTAATCTTTGCTTAAACATACCTAAGAAGAGAGAGAGAGAGAGAGAGAGAGAGAGAGAAGAGAGAGAGAAGAGAGAGAGAGAGAGAGAGAGAGGAGAGAAGAGAGAGAGAGAGAGAGAGAGAGAGAGAGAGAGAGAGAGAGAGACGACAGACAGACAGAAGACAGACAGACAGACAGACAGAAGACAGACAGACAGACAGACAGACAGACAGACAGACAGCAGACAGAGACAGAAGAGACAGATGAGGTGAAGTAGTGTGTGTGTATGTGTGTTAGTATATATATATATATATATATATATATATATATATATATATATATATATATATATATATATATATATATATATATATATATAATATGTGTGTGTGTGTGTGTGTGTGTGTGTGTGTGTGTGTGTGTGTGTGTGTGTGTGTGTGTGTGTGTGTGTGTGTGTGTGTGTTGTGTGTGTGTGTGTGCGAGGGAACTGGTTGTCAAGTCTTCAGGGGTGCCCCACGGTTGCCAGACTAAGGGATAGATAGATAGATAGATAGAGAGATAGAGAGATAGAGAGATAGAGAGATAGAGAGAGACAGACAGATAGATAGGTAGATAGATAGATAGATAGATAGATAGCTAGATAGATAGATAGCTAGAGAGATAGATAGATAGATAGATAGATAGATAGATAGATAGATAGATAGATAGATAGATAGATAGATAGATAGATAGATAGATAGATAGATAGATAGATAGATAGATAGATAGATAGATAGATAGATAGATAGATAGAAAGAAAATAAAATAGATAGATAGATATGACCTGTCCTTTGTTTTGACTGAACGGAAATATATTTTATTTAAGTATTTGACTTTTTCTATAGAAGTTTTGTCAACCTTCATTTTATGCACTATTTGACAGCTGGTTCTGTCAACATGCAGCACTTTTGTCTGTTTGGCATTGGGCTTGAGGGGGCTCCTCTTCCTGTACTACTCTCTTCATGCTGGTGATGTTATCAGCTGCAATCAATTGCGCTGGCAATTTGACGACCCGGGTTCGAGTCAGGTCGAGGAGATTTTTCTCCTGGAGTTAACATTAGTGCTGATTCCAATCTCCCCAAAAGTCCTTCGGATGAGACTTTAAACCGAGGTCTCTTGTTTGAACGCACGCAGTACACCTTGCGCACACATTAAATCCTGTTCCGCTTTTCGTAAGAGTAGGCCATCGTGTGCCGGTGGGAACAGATGACATTTACAAAACAGCATACACACGGGGACTGGATGTAAAAAAGCACAAGAGTGCTTATTCCATTGTCTTCGATCTAAAAGAATAAATAAAATAAAATAAAATCAGCTAGTAGTGCTGTATCCTCAGCATAGCGCAGATTTGTCATGTTTCTGCAACTTATGTTGAGGCCCATGTCTTCAGTATCAGACTTTCTCATGACTTGCTCTGTGTTTATATTTAAAAGGTGAGGTGAGAGGATGCATCCCTGTCTAACTCCTATTCCTATGTTGAAACAAAATTCACCTAATTAATTGTGCCATCTCATAGTGCCTGTTTGGTCTTCGTAAAGTGAGGAAATTAAGGAGAAGATGTGTTTTGAAAAGTTGATTTTATACACAGTGTTGAACAGATGCTGGTGAAGCCCAGGGCCAAATGCTTTGCTGTAGTCTATGAAGGTGATGAAAAGTTCTTCATTCCTACTGTTCACCTTTTCAATGGTGTTCTGGAGCACGAATAACATGGCTGTTGTTTCTCTGTTTGTTCTGATGTCCGCCTGGCAGTCTGATAGTTCAAACTCCACTTTTTGCTTCGAACTAGGCAAGATTACCATCAACAAGATTTTGCTTGCCTGACAGATGAGAGCTATTTTGGCAGGAAGATGGCAGGATGGTTAAGACGTTCGCCTGCCAACAAGTAAGCCGTGAGTTTCTGGGTTCGTACCCAGCCTCGCCCTTTCTTCTCAGTTTGAGGAAAAAATCGAACTGAATGTCAAAGTCATTCGGATGAGACTATAAACCGAGGCCCCGTGTGCGAACGAACGCACACAGAACATCTTGCGCACCCGTTAAAACCCCGTTCCGCCTTTCGGAAGAGCAGGCCATCGTGTGCCGGTAGGAGCGGATGACAAATTAACAAAAACAAAAAACCCAGTATGCACACAGGTGTCGTGTTTGCACACCGTCCCTAAGGGAAAAAATAATGGGTAGGCGCTGCACTTGTGGCGACGCGCTCTCCCCGGTGAGAGCAGCCCGAATTTCATGCAGAGAAATCTGCTGTGACATAGTGGTATAAAACAAAATAAATAAAATATTATTCTGGTGGTTATCGCAGTCTTTCACATTTTCATTCTTGTGGAGCATGACAAATTTTTGTGGCTTGTGGCTTTGTTAACAGAAGGCATCCCTCAGTCTCGGATGACTATTGAGTTGCGTTCTAGGCTCTAGAGCACAAAACCTGAGTAAGTAAGTTTAGAGAGTAAGCTGTTACCCATGCAGCATACCCCCCCCCCCCTCCCCCTAATCATGTTGTTGAAATGGTCCATTGTAAAAAGCAATCGCTGATACAAAATTAATGGTTCCAGTGCCGTCACAGAAGCCGCCAGACCATTGCCCTAATTATAGGCCTACAGCCTCGAACCACCCTGGGGACTCCATCTTCCCGATATTTCCTCAGGGATGGTGTCTGAACACGACACCTGTGTACATGCTGGATTTTTAAAAAATGTTGTCAACCGCCCCTACCAGCACACAATGGCCTGCCCTTCTGAAAGGCGGAAGGGGCTTTTAACGTGTGTACAAGATGTTCTACCTTCGTTCGTTCACAGAGACTCGGTTTATAGTCTCATCTGAATGACTTTGACATTAAGTTCGGTTTTTTCAGTCAAACTGGAAAGAAAGGGCAGGGCTGGGAATCGAACCCAGAGCCTCACGGTTTACTTGTTACATGCCAGGCGAACGTCTTAACCATCCTGCCACCTTCCTTCCTGACACTGTGAAACATCCTGTACTGAGAGACAGAGACATCTGTCCTGCCATCAGTCCACATGGCTGGTTAGTTAAACATCCTGAGAGACAGAGACATCTGTCCTGCTATCAGTCCACATGGCGTGGTTAGCTACTTAGTTCAAGGTCCCGTTTGAGGAATCAGGTTTGGGTTTTCGGCTCATTTAAAATTTTTTTTATTCCACTTTATGTCACAGCAGATTTCTCTGCGTGAAATTCGGGCTGCTCTCCCCGGGGAGAGTGTGTCGCCACAAGTGCAGCGCCTACACATTATCTATCTATCTATCTATCTATCTATCTATCTATCTATCTATCTATCTATCTATCTATCTATCTATCTATCTATCTATCTATCTATCTATCTATCTATCTATCTATCTAATCTATATCTATATATATATATCTATATCTATATATCTCTCTCTCTATATATATATAATGCACCGAGTCGCCCTGGGGACTCTAACTCCCGATTTTTCCTCAGGGATGGTGTTTAAACACAACACCTGTGTGCATGCTGGTTTTTTTTTTTATACATTTTTTTTTTTTTTTATAATCCTGTATGTGAGGGGACGGGATAGCTCAGTGGTCAGAGCACTCGCTTTCCCTTAGCCAAGCATCGAGCGTGATTACCGAGCAGACGGGGGTGACCGTTTGTGCTCCTTGGCTTCAATACAGTCCCCCAGTTCACCCAGCTTTCAATGGGTACCTGCCCTCTTTAGGGTCAGGGAAGGTAAAGCAGCGAGAGAGAGGAGATGGGCGCCGTCCTCAATATGCTGGCCCCTAGAGAAGCTGAGGTCTCTGACGCCTCGCTCCTCTACCACCACCTAGGTTATGAGACACCTTTACCTTTATGTGGTGTTTGTATGGTTCTCTCACAACGGGGGGACTGTCCTGGGTTGACCTTTACAGTTGGCCAGGGCCTAGAATTGACGAACAACAGTAGAGTTGGTTTGTTGTTGTTGTTGTTGTTGTTGTTGTTGTTGTTGTTGTTGTTGTTGTTGTTGTACATGTTGTGTGTTCTTCAGCTTAACAGCCTTGGTGTCACCCAGAATGTGCACTCTTGACTCACTCACCCCACCTGGGAATCACTGTGAGATAGGAAGTTCACCGGATGAGAAGTGTGCCTCTGTGACTGTTGTCAAGTACCTGGCTGTAATTATCAGCAGCCATACTCCGACTTCAGAGGATCTTTTCTCCTTTAAAGGAGAGTGCAGTTTGTCAGGTAAAGAGCTTGTCATGGCTGAAGACAATCTCAACACAACATTTTACAACAAAACAACATGTCAA
>JASPKP010005741.1:12500-15346 GCA_030674155.1 Stramonita haemastoma | reverse complement strand
TTGTCTGTTGTCTGCCTGGGTGTGTGTGTATGTGTCTGTTGTCTGTCTGTCTGCCTGTCTCTGCGTGCGTGTTTCTGCACACACGCGTGAATAAATACATGCGTGGATGGACGCATGCATATACATAAATAATAATTATTATTGTGTGAGTGTCTCTCTGTGCATCTGCACACACAGAGCGAGGAAGACAACAGACAGAAGACAGACAGACAAGGAAAACGGACATACAAGCAGAAAGACAAGAAGACAGAAACTGATCATCACAGAAGAGACAAAATTACACAGGTCATGAATCAGACTGAACGCGAAGAGAAAGGGAAAAAAATCCACACCTCCCACATTTTTCACAAATCGTATAACCAAACACACTCACACACACACACACACACACACACACACACACACACACACACAACACACACACACAACACACACACACACAACACACACACACAGACACACAAACACCAACAAACACACACACCACACACACACACACACACGCACACACACACACACACACCTCCGATCATATCGTTCACAAATCATAAAAGCACACACATACACACCTTTGTAAATTTCTTTCTTTTTTTTTATTTGCCCCCCCCCCCCCCCCCCCCCCCAAACTCTACCAGCTTCCAACCCCCTCTTCCCCTCTTCCTCCCCCACTCTCCACTTTCCTATCCTCATAAACTTAAACGTCAAACTATCTCCCCACAACCCCCACCCCCTCTCAACCCCCCACACGACCACAACCACCACAAAAAAAAATGTTGTGATGGAACACCTGTATGCTCTTGTCATACGTGGCTTTGACAATGTGTGCCTTGTGCATACACACATCTTCCTCTTTTCTTCTGCTTCTCTCTCTCCTATCGATCTGACTGACACCCTGCCTATCTGCCTATCTGCCTATCTGCCTGTTGCCCCCCCCCCTCTCTCTCTCTCTCTCTCTCTCTCTCTGTGTCTCTGTCTCTGTCTTTGTCTGTCTGTCTCTCAGTCTCTTTCCTGTCTGTCTGTCTGTCTGTCTCTCTATCTCTCTCTATCTGTCTCTGTCTCTGTCTGTCTGTCTGTCTGTCTGGCTGGCTGGCTGGCTGTCTGTCTGTCTGTCAGTCTGTCTGTCTGTCTGTCTGTCTCTCTCTCTCTCTCCCTCTCTCTCTCTCTCTCTCTCTCTCTCTCTCTCTCCATCTCTGTCTCTCTTTCTGTCTCTGTCTCTGTCTCTGTCTCTCTGTCTGTCTGTCTCTCTCTCTCTCTGTCTCTGTCTCTCTGTCCCTGTCTGTCAGTCTGTGTCTGTGTCTGTCTGTCTGTCTGCCTGTCTGTCTGTCTGTCTGTCTGTCTGTCTGTCTGTCTGTCTGTCTGTCTGTCTGTCTCTCTCTCTCTCTCTCTCTCTCTCTCTCTCTCTCTCTCTCTCTCTCTCTTCTTCCTCTCTCTCTCTCTCTCTCTCTCTCTCTCTCTCTCTCTCTCCCTCACCCACCCACCACCCACCCCACAGGCTGTGAAATGAATTCAGTGCCGTCAGCTGATAAAATAGAAAATGTCGGAAGCCAGCAAAAGTTGTCGTCGTTTCCTCTTCAGGCCCCAACATAATGTAATGCAAACACACCTACGTCTACATGTATACACATTTCACAGTATGCTGGCTTACTATACCAAAGCCTTCGCCATAGTCGCTGTCTATGGCCTCCTAGGTGGCTAGCTGGCAGATGACAGAAGGTGGGGGGGGGCGGTAGCGGGGAGAGGGGTTGGTTAACAAAGAGTTAATGGTAGTGTGTAGGTATTTAAAGGGTTAATGTGTACTTTTTCTTTTCAGGGATTTTTTTGGGGTGGACTGCTTCTTTGTGGTTTCCCTGGTGCATTTTTGGGTGGGGGGGGGGGGTTGTACCTGTTCGTTCTATTCATATCTTTGGGAATTTTCATGTATATCTATAAGGTATTTTTTAAAATTATTTCTCTGACTTTTTGTTTCCTTTCGAAGATAAACAAAAAAAACCTCCAGCGAACAAACAAAAAAGGCAAAACTGTGAAAGCCGTCAAAAATGTCTGATGACAAGTACCCGGAATTTTGGGAACATTCCAAGACCGAAAAGAATTGGCTGTTGCATTTTGCATTCTTAGAAATGTTTGACGGGGACGAGATAGCTCAGTGGTCAGAGCCCTCGCTTTCTCCAAGATAAGGTTAAGCAGCATTGAGTGTAGTTTACCAAAGTGGGTGGATGACCCTATCTCACCTTGGCTTCAAAACAGTTCCCCAGTGCACCCAGCTGTAAATGGGTAACTGCCCTCTTAAGGGTCAGGGAAGGTAAAGCAGCGAGGAAGACGAGATGGGCGTCGCCCTCAATATGCTGGCCCCTAGAGAAACTGAGGTCTCTGGTGCCTCGCTCCCCTACGACCACAGATTATAGTTATGGGACACCTTTACTATTCTTAATTTTAAAATGTTTATCATGAATCAGTAATAAGAAGAGAGCCTGCTCAAATCTCACTGCAGAAGAACGGTTTTTTAAATACTTGATACTCCTTGTTTGCTGGGGGTTTTCGAGGGAGGGGGGGGGGGGGGAGGGGTTCGTTGTTTTTCTTTTAAGTGTTCACATTTTCTGTCGTATTTTTCTTATTGTTTGTGTACTTCTTATTTTTATTTTTCTTGACAACCAGTTCCCTCTATTCCTCTCTCTGTTCTGCCTTTCTCAGGGTTTTGTTGAGTCCAAGGCCTGTCCAATCGCTGATGTTGTTCTCCCATCTCTTCCTTGGTCTGCCTCTTTTTCTTCATAACCCCTACGAAAGGTCAGTGATGGCCAGTGTTGGTGGATGACCCCAAACCACCCACCACTCATGCCCTAAAGCCTCAC
>JASPKP010005741.1:5000-7500 GCA_030674155.1 Stramonita haemastoma | reverse complement strand
AAAAAAAAAAAAAAAAAAAAAAAAAAAAAACCCCCCCCCAAAAAAAAAAAAAAATTTTAAAAAAAAAAAAACCCCCCCCCCCAAAAAACCCCCCCAAAAACCCCCCCCCCAAAAAAAAACCCCCCCAAACCCCCCCCCCCAAAAAAAAAAACCCCCAAAAAAACCCCCCCCAAAAAAAAAAAAAAAAAAAAAAATTTAAAAAAAAAAAAAAAAAAAAAAAAAAAAACCCCCCCCCCCCAAAAAAACCCCCCCAAAAAAAAAACCCCCTTTTTTTAAAAAAAAAAAACCCCCCCAAAAAAAAAAAAAAAAAACCCCCCCCAAAAAAAAAAAATTTTTTTAAAAAAAAAAAAAAAAATTTTTTTTTTTTTTTTTTAAAAAAAAAAAAAAAAAAAAAAAAAAAAAAAATTTTAAAAAAAAAAAAAAAAACCCCCCAAAAAAAAAAAAAAAAAAAAAAAAAAACCCCCTTTTTTTAAAAAAAAAAAAAAATTTTTAAAAAAAAAAAATTTTTTTTTTTTTGGGGGGAAAAATTTTTTTTTTTTTTTTTTTTTTTTTTAATAAAAAAATTTTTTTTTTTAAAAAAAAAAAAATTTTTTTTTAAAAAAAAAAAAATTTTTTTAAAAAAAAAAATTTTTTTTAAAAAAAAAAAAAATTTTTTTTTTAAAAAAAAAAAAAAACCCTTCCCTTTTTTTTTCCCCCCCCCCAAAAAAAAAACCCAAAAAAACAAAACCCCAAAAAAAAAAAATTTTAAAAAAAAAACCCCAAAAATTTTTTTTTAAAAAAAAAAAAAAATTTTTTAAAAAATTTTTTTTTTTTTTTAAAAAAAAAAAAAAAAAAATTTTAAAAAAAAAAATTTTTCCCCCCCCCTTTTAAAAAACCCCCCCAAAACCCCCCCAAAAAAAAAATTTTTTTAAAAAAAAAACCCCCCCCCAAAAACCCCCCCCCCAAAAAAAAAAAAAAACCCCCCCCCCAAAAAAAAAAAAAAAAAAAAACCCCCCCCCCCCCCCCCCCAAAAAAAAAAAAAAAAAACCCCCCCGGGGGGGGCCCCCAAAAAAAAAAAACCCCCCCCCCCCCCCCCCCCCCCCCCCCCCCCCCCCCCCCCCCCCCCCCCCCCCCCCCCCCCCTTTTTTTTCCCCCCCCCCCCCCCCCCAAAACCCCCCCCCCAAAACCCCCCCAAAAAAAAAAAACCCCCCCCCCCCCCACCCCTGAAGCAGCAGCGTTGACATGCTGTCTGGGTCTTCCTCTGGTCTTGCAGCTGCTACACGTGTACATTTATTTACGTGACAAATCCCCGTTAACGACCGACACTGACGATAATGCGATTACCGCGATAGCTGACGACAATGTTATCGCTTTTTATCGCCATGAATATAGGTTACCAAAAACGGTCACTTTCAACGGAATGGCGTTTGCAATGAATTTTTTTTAATGGTAGCTTTAGAGAGAAGTGAAATGTTGTGGCTGAGAGTTGTATTGTGTGTCATCCACCCGTGGTACATAACTTCACGTACAGAGATGCAAAAACAGCAAGAAAAAAAGATAAACTGTGTTAATTAAGAGGGGATGAAGTTTTTCAATCACAAAAATAACAACAACAACAACGGTAACAACAACAACGACGACAACAAAGAGAGAAAAGTAGTAAAGAAAAAAAAAGTCTTATCATCTTTTCTCTCTCTCTTTTTTTTTTTTTTGCTTTGAACTAGATAGAAGTGTGGAGAGGAAAATTGAAACACAAGGTCGTTAAAAGGGGCAAAACTTAACAAGCAATAATCTTTGTTTTAACATGGGAGAAAATTTGTAATCCTCTCTTCTCTCTCTCTTCTCTCTTCTCTCTCTCCTCCCCTCTCTCTCTCTCTCTCTCTCCTCACTCTCTCCCTCTCTCTCTCTCTCTTTTGTTCCCTTTATTTAGTTCTGTCGGCACTGTGGTTCACGTTTCAGATGATGTAGCATGTGGAAATAAAGATAAATAAAATCTGATATTGTTCACAGCACACTCCATGGAGAGAGGGCCGGGAAATGTTTTATAGTCTATCCAGACCCTTCCCTCACTCTCCGCTTTTTCTTTATGTTTTTGCTACGCTTGTTTGGATTTTTGTCTCATTTCTTTGTTTGTTTGGGGGGGGGGGGTCTTTGTTTTATTGTTTGTTGTTGTTGTTGTTTTCGAAGGGGTGTATTAATTGTTGGGGGTCTTCTGCATGTATAACAGCTTGCCCTCCATACTTACTTCCTTACCCAGGCTTTGCATTCTAGAGCCTAGAGCGCAACTCCATATTTTTTAGAGACTGACGGGTGCTTTTACTATATTTGTTGTTACCTCTTTGTATTATTTCTTTGATTTTCTTCTCTTCGGGTTTTTTTTGTTCATTTATTCGGTTTTTCTTGTCTTTCCCTTTCTATCCAACATTTCACACCATACTATTTTTTTCGTTGATATACACACAACATCTGATCTATGTGCTCTTAAGGGTGCGCACTTTCACATGCGCGCGCAGGCATGTAT
>JASPKP010005740.1:12500-15357 GCA_030674155.1 Stramonita haemastoma | reverse complement strand
GCCAGTAGAGATTAGATTATATTGTAGATAAACATGTGTAGGGCTGTGAAGGCAAGCTCCGATCCAAAGGGTTGACTTCCGGTCCCCAATACAGTGTCAGAAGGTTGGGAAAATTATCGGTCAAAAAAATTAAAATTAAAAAAAAAAAAAGTTTAAAAAGCCCCCGGCTTAAAATTCAGCATCCCCCGAGTCCAGACTTACGCTGTTAGCGTTCTACACACAACACATAACACACACACACCACACAAAACACACACACACACACCACCACACACACCACACCCCACACACCAAAACACCACCACACACACAAAACACACACACCACATGCACACAACAACACACACACACTACACACCCACACCACAACACACCACCACAACACCCCACACACACACACCCCAAACAACCCCACACACACACCCACACACAACACACACACACCCCACACACACACACACAAAACCACCACACAAAACACACACACAACAGTATCTACTGTCAGGGCATGCAGTGTCTGCAAATCTCTCTGTACTGTAACTGCAGAAGGGGGGGGTGTGGGGTGGTGTGGTGTCGGGCAGCGGATGGTTAGTGGCGGCAGGAACAATGGCTACTTGACTATCGCAGACAGTCAGGTTTATTCTTTCTCTCTGGCATCCGGGATCCTCAAAGAGTCCTCCCTAATAGCCCCACATCTGGGTAGCTTGGAAGGGGAAAAGAAAGAGTTGCAGATAGGCTACAAATTCTTGCTTCGCCCTTCACCCCTCCCCCCTTTTTTTTTATTTATATTCTCGCCTTTTATCTCCCTCCCCTTGGCCAACTCTCCAGAGGTCTATGCAAATAGTTTCGAGTCTTGCTTGTTTGCAGGTCTGTTTCCTTACAGTGCCCACTGTCGTGTTCAGGGTGTCTCTTGCTAGAGTTTCTTTAATTCACTCATTCACTTGAGATAAAACTACAAACAAGCGACCCCCCCAAAAACCCCAAAAAAAAACCCCCCACAAACAACAACAACAAACAAGCAATAAATCCCCCCCAAAAAAAAACATAAAAACAAAAAAAACCCCAAAAAAACCCCAAAAAAACAAAACACACAAAACCCCCCCCCCCCCCCCCCCCCCCCCCAAAACCCCCCCCCAAAAAGCAAAAACCCCCCCCCCCCCCCCCCCCCCCAAACTAAACCCCCCCCAACCCCCCCCCCCAAACCCCCCCCCCCCCCCCCCCACCCCCCCCCCCCCCCCCCCCCCCCCCCCCCTCCCCCCCCCCCCCCCCCCCCCCCCCCCCCCTCAAACAAAAAAATAACAACGACACAAACGAACAGAATAAAAGATCATAGCAAACACTTACAATGTACAAAAAGTAAGGTAAAGGTGTCCCATAACCTACACTAAGTCGTTGGGGAGACGAGGGTGTCAGAAACCTCAGCTTCTCTAGGGGCCAGCACATGAGGTTGGCATCCCATATAATTGTCCTCCTCTTTCCCCCTGGCTGCTTTAACCTTCCCTGTCATGATCCCTCAAGAGAGCAGGTACCCACCCATGTTTACAGAGCTGTGTGAAGTAGCAGACGATATTGAAGCCAACGGTCACCTACCTATCTACGAGGCAGCCATTCTCATTGCTGGGGAAAAGTTAATGCCTTGACCACTGAGCTGTCCTGTTTTCTAAAAAACAAAAATACTTCGGGTGTAAGCGTAACAAAACAAAACCAACCCCTCCCACCCCCCCATTCCAAGATGATGCATCTTTTAGCAAAACAACATTGCGTTTCTAATCTAACGGACATCCTGTGCCCACCCAGAGTTCAGTCGGACTTTTTATAGTAAGCAACAGTAACGTAGAATTGACGACACGTCATAGAATGTAAAGGAAGGGGGGATGTATGCATTGGGGGGGGGGGGGGGGGGGGGCGGCAAAGCTAATTTTTAAAAAAGAAGACAAGACATGTGAACACAGAACAGACTTGGAAGGTAGGAAATAATCAAGAAAATGACTTTACATACTGATACACGCGCGCGCGCGCGCGCGCACGCACGCGCGCCGCGCACGCCACCACACCACCACACACACACACACGCACTCACACACACACCACACACAACCCCACACACACACACACACACACACACACACCACACACCAACTGCCCTCCCCTCCAAGAACAAAGTGTGATGATAACGGAAATGCCACATGCAGAATGTCCAGGTGACTTGGGGTGTGTGTATGTGTGTGTGTTGTGTGGTGGCGGGGCGCGTAGTGTGTGTGTGTGTGTGTGTGTGTGTGTGTGTGTGTGTGTGTGTGTTTTTGGAAAAGAGAGGAGAAGAGAGAGAGGAGAGAGAGAGGGGAGAGGAGAGAGAGCAGGCAGGGAGGCAGGCAGACAGACAAAGTTTCAATGACTCAGATTGTTTAATGGTTTGGCATGATAGGTCTGTGCAATCCAGGCAAAGTGTAAATTAGAAACAAAACCAACTAAGGAAAGTGTGTGTGTATCTTGGGGTTTGTATGACACAGAGAGAGAGAGAGAGAGAGGAGAGAGAGAGAGGAGAGAGGAGGAGAGAGAGAGAGGGGAGAGAGAGAGGAGAGAGAGGAGGGGTATGTTTATTAAAACTTAGCAAACGTGAACTTAAGAGTAAAGTTGCATGACATTGAGAACATTTCTGTCGAATTCAATATTGTTTGTTAAGTATTTTGTTAATTAAATTATGCAAATTATTTAATACAGTTGATTTTGTTTACTGAAATCCTCCATGCCCCAAGAGGGGTCAAAGGCGAATGAAATCTTGACTCTTGAATCGTGTGTGTGTGTGGGGTGTGTGTGTGGGGTGCGTGCGTGTGCGTGCATGCGTGTGTGTGTGTGTGTG
>JASPKP010005740.1:0-5000 GCA_030674155.1 Stramonita haemastoma | reverse complement strand
CATCGTTTATAACAGTATAAATGAAAAAAGAATTGCCTTTTTTGCAAAGATCAGGTGGAAAATGAAGAACACTTTTTTACTGAGATGTCCCATTTATGAGGACCTAAGAAACAAATTTCTCAAAGATTCAACAAGACTGCCTTTGCCCCTACTACTGAAAGCTACAATACCATCACACACATATAATCTATCGCGATATGTTTTTCATGCAATTAAAAGAAGAAGTAAAATACATTTGTAAACATTATTTTTCAAGTTGATGAGTTCCCAAGTTACATAAACATTGTGGTCTATGAATATTGTTGTATGTACCTGTGTCAAAAGTGAATATTCATGTCATGGCTGATGTAATATGCTTGTTTTCATAATCAATCAATGTGTCAGTTCAACTTTCACTGTATGGTAGTAGTAATGTATTAACAAACACTTGTCGGGAGCCCATTCCCTATGCCCAATTTGCTTTTGTATTGTGGCCCAAGGCCGATGTACAGTAAAAGTCTGAAGTCTGAAGTCTCTCTCTCTCTCTCCTCTCTCTCTCTCTCTCTGATGAGCAAGAGTGCAGCTTTTTCGTATCTCAGAAACTCGAAGCAAATTTTTAACAATCAGGTGTCTGTCTAAATTTCAGAAGGAATTTGAATTATTTTGATTCGGTGGATACAGACAACAAACCTATTAAACACATACACACACTCACACTCACACAGATGACAAAATCTGCGCGCGCGCGCACACAACACTCACACACAACACACACACACACCACACACACACACACACACACACACACACACACACACACACACACACTGGGTTATATATAAACAAAGCCATTAGGCCTATAGGTATAGAAACTGTAGGGAGGAAGTGCTTGTATGTACACAATGATAAACGAAAGTATTGTATTATATATTATTTAACTTCTGGTTTGGTTTTCTCTCTCTCTCTCTCTCCCCTCTCTCTCTCTCTCTCTCTCTCTCTCTCCCCCTCTCTCTCTCTCTCTCTCTCTCTCTCTTATATAATTATATCGGAGAAAAAAAATGTATGCCACTGTGATTTGTGAATTCCCCACATTCACGGCCCGCTGTTCAGTGTGTTGTGTGTTTTGTGTGTGTGTGTGTGTGTGTGTGTGTGTGTGTGTGTGTTGTGTGTGTGTGTGTGTGTGTGTGTTGTGTGTTTTGTTGTGTGTTGTTGTGTTGTGTGTGTGTGTGTTGTGTGGTGTGTGTGTTTTGTGTGTGTTGTGTTGTGTGTTGTTGTGTGTATGTTGTGTGTGTGCGCGTGTGTTGTGTGTCTGTCTAGTTGTGTGTTGCGCGTGCATGCGCGTGTGTGTGTGTGGTGGTGTGTGTGTTGTGTGGTGTGTGTGTGTTGTGTGTGTGTGTGTGTGTGTGTTTGTGTGGTGTGCAGTTCAACAGTAACTGGCTTCTTGCTAGGAAAACAGAGGCACGGTGTTTGGACAAAGGGGTCCTATGTTGTTCGTCGGCTTTTTTTTCTCTTTTGCCCCTCTCCCCCCTTTCTTCTCTTCTTCCTACACTGCATTGCCCTGTGGTGGTGTTGTGTGTTTTGTGTGTGTGTGTGTGTGTGTGTGTGTGTGTGTGTGACAGAGAGAGACTATGTGTATGTGTGTGTGTGTGGTGTATGTGTGTATGTGTGTTTGTATTTTGTGTGTGTGTGTGTGTGGGGTGTGTGTGTGTGTGTGTGTGTGTGTGTGTTGTGTGTTGTGTGTGTGTGTGTTGTGTGAGAGAGAGAGAGAGAGAGAGAGAGAGAGAGAGAGAAGAGAGAGAGAGAGAGAGAGAGAGACACACACACACACACACACACACACACACACACACACACACACACACACACACACAGACTCTGTTTTGTGTGTGTGTGTGTGTGTGTGTAACGTTGTGTGTGTGTGTTGTGTGTGTGTGGTGTGTGTGTGTGTCCCTGTGTGTGTGTGTGTGTGTGTGTCCCTGTGTGTGTCCCCTGTGTGTGTGTGTGTCACTGTGTGTGTGTGTGTTGTGTGTGTGTGTGTGTGTGTGTGTGTGTGTAGTGTAGTGTGCTGTCTGGGGTCCGAAACCACGGACAGGTTTTCTTTGTTTGGTTTTCTATTTTTAATTTTTAGGATACCATGTATTTGGGGACCTCACTTTCCTGTCTGCCGCCGTGTGTCTGTCTGTGTGTCTGTCGTGTGTGTGTGTGTGTGTGTGTGTGTGTGTGTGTGTGTGTGTGTGTGTGGTGTGTGTGTCTCTCTCTCTCTCTCTGTCTATCTGTCTCTCTGTCTCTGTCTCTGTCTCTCTCTCTCTCTCTCTCTCTCTCTCTCGTCAATCAGCTGACCCCCCCATCTTTTCCTCTCTCTCTCTCTCCCTCTCTCTTCTCTCTCTTCTGTCTCGATCGGCCTGCCCCCCCCTCCCCCCCATATCTTTCTGCCCCTCTGTAACACGCACACTATTATTTTGTGGGCATGTCCTAATGTAGACTGACTGGCGATGTCTATTCTATTCTTGCGTAGGGTGTGTGTGTGTAGTGTGTGTGTGTGTGTGTGTACGTGTGTAGTGTGCGTGCGTGCGTGCGTGCGTGCGTGCGTGCGTGCGTGCGTGCGTGCGTGCTTTGTGTGTTGTGTGTGTTGTGTGTGTGTGTGTGTGTGTGTTCAGTCAACAGTCTGACAGTTTTGGAACAGTTTCGTAAAATATGCGTTGGCGTAGCATTGATGGAAGTCATTGTTTTGGGTATTCGGTATAAATGTTAAGTGCTTTGAAGTGAGTTTAGCAGTTTTCTGAGCTTATGACTGTTTGAATTGAAACCTAATGAAAGCTGGGATTATACTTTACCGTTATCCTTATATTGCAGGTGGTATGTGTGAGAAAGTCTTTTTGATTGTATTGAAATAAAAAAAGCGTATAACCCAATTGTGAAAAAAGCTAGATTATGAAGTGTCATCATTCTGATATATCGCAGGTGATAGGGTTTCAGATTTTGTGATTGCATTGCAATGGAAAACACTGGCTTAATTAATATATAATATATATAATCTCTTTTTTTTGTGTGTGTGTTGCAGATCACAGAAGTGGATTGACCAGGACTGCTCTTGGTATGTACTATGGTTTTGTTGTTGTTGCGTGTTGTTCATCTTTAAACCCCTTGGGGTTACCGTTGCTATATGCTTGTCAAGGCTGAAGACAGTGAACATAACATTTCTAAGCATATCAACATTTGTATGTAAGCCCCGGCACTGTGCTTGATGATCTTGTATGACTGATGAATCCTTTGGCCTCGGCATTTTGTCTTTCGTCATGTGCGATGAAATAGGAATCGGAAATGTGGTTTTCCCCGAAGTGGGTATGCTGGTACCTTCATGGTGGGCAAAAAAAACCCCGCAAGTCGCATAGGCAAAATTCTCACCATCGATAAATCTTGGAGCTGTAGCCGAGGAACGAAAACACACAAACAAAAAGAGTGTATTAGGGGGGTTTTGGTCTTAACGTCATGTTATTCATCTTTTTGGAGTAATTAGCATCCGGTTACATTCATCACCATTTCGTCCCTCTACATTCCTCTTCCCCTTTTTGTCCCTTTATGTTCATAGACGACACTGCATAATTAATTAATTAACAGCCTAGTCCACGTCTGTCACCTTTGCGGGAGGAGGAGGAGGACGGATGGACGGACACTAATTAGACTTAAGACACAAAGGAAAAGCAGCAGCAGCAGTAGCAGTCTGTAGATTCCAAGGGTATTGACAGAATTCTCCCTTCCCCCCTTCCTCGACAAAGCTCCAAGGAACCGTTCGCCGATAGTGAGACTTTTGCGTATGACTTAGACTATGCGACCGTTTTGTTTTCTTTTGTTTTCTTCTTCTTCTTCTCTGTCGTCCTGTCTGTCTGTCTGTCTGTCTGTCTGTCTGTCTGTCTGTCTGTCTGTCTGTCTGTCTGTCTCTCTCTCTCTCTCTCTCTCTCTCTCTCTCTCTCCTCTCTCTCTCTCTCCCTCTCTCTCCCTCCCTCCCTTCTCTCTCTCTCTCTCTCTCTCTCTCTCTCTCTCTCTCTCTCTCTCTCTCTCTCTCTCTCTCTCTCTCCTCTCCTCCCCTCCCCCCTCCCCCCCCCCTCTCTCTATCTCTCTCTTTCTGTCTGTCTGTCTGTCTCTCCCTCTCTCCCCCCTCTCCCTCCCTCCCCCTCTCTCTCTCTCTCTCTCTCCTCTCTCTCCCTCTCTCTCTCTCTCTCTCTCTCTCTACCCCTTCCTCTCCTACCATTCAGGTAGCCGCATTCCACTTCAGGGATGAATGATAGGATCGTCAACTACTTCTTTAGTCTTGGGCTTTCTTACCGCTACCAAACAAAGGACTATAGGGTAGAGTAGTGTAGCGTAGTGCAGTGTAGGGTGTGTAGTACCCATTGTGATGCTAACACGTCGCTATCGTTCACAGTAGAGTGTTATTGGGATGCATTGTGTGTAGCGCTTGTTAGCATGATTGGCTCAGTTCAACGGTCATTGTCACTAATCTTAGGCCTAGTTCTTATTTCATCCCTTTGATATATTGCTCGCGCCCGCGCGCGTGCACACACACATACACGCACGCACCACACACACACGCACAAAACGCATACACATGTTTGCGCGCACACACCGACGCACACACACGTACGGGCGGGTGCATGCACGCACACACACACACACATAGACGCGTGCGCGCGCGGCACGCACGCACGGACCCGCGCTTACACGAGAGAGAGAGAGAGAGAGAGAGAGGAGAGAGAGAGAGAGAGAGAGAGAGAGAGGGGAGACACACACACACACACACCCACACACACACACACACACACACACATAGACGCTGCGCGCGCGCATGCACGCCGGACGCGCTTACTCAGAGAGAGAGAGAGAGAGAGAGAGAGGGAGAAGAGAGAGAGAAGAGAGAGAGAGAGAGAACACACACACACACACAAACACACACACACACACACACACACACACACACACACACAACACACACACACACACAAACAACACAACAAACCCTTGAT
>JASPKP010005739.1:0-5000 GCA_030674155.1 Stramonita haemastoma | reverse complement strand
CAGGGGACGGAACTCTTAATGCTGGGGCTGTAAGGCCAAGGGTGTAATAAACGGTTAGCGTCCAGACAGATTCAGTTACAAATGCAGAGTGTCAAATGGGGAGGGGGGTGATGAATGATAGATAAATGGGAAGAAATAAAGGGAGGGAAACGACAGAAGCGAGTGGGCGGGTCAGACGGCAAAAGGACAGAGTTATCTATTCATGAGTGAATGACGTTTACTGCCCAGCCGATGACAAAGGCCACATTTGGGGATACCACAGCGTTAGAAACAAAACCCGCATAACTATTCGGCAAAGCTCACCTAAAAATCCAACTAAACCTAAAGAGTGACCCAACCAATTCCTTGCCTGTCTGAGAAAAGCTGGAAGAGACATGCAACCTACAATACAAAAAAAAACTTGAAATACAATTCTAGCTCGGGATTTTTTTTTTTTTACCACATGTATTATGAGCGAGACCTACCCCCACAAATCTCTAATCTGTAATCCAACTAGAAAAAACAAACAGCCAGACAGATGTGATTTTTTAAAAAGAGATATTATTGTGCGTTCTGAAAACAAAGTCATTCTAAACTAACTCCTATAAATTTCTGTTTTTCAACAATCACAGTGCTTCCACAGCAGGCAGATACAGCGTAACTCAGTCAAAGGTCCAGAGCCCAGTACTAAAGCTAGTGCAACCCCTTTCTTTTACCCAAGTCCAAGTGTGGTCAGCTTCTACTATAATCAGCACTACCTAGGTGGGGATGGGATGGGATGGGATGGGATGGGCAGCAGCTGAGAGTAGCTGAAAGTGGGCGAAGTTAAGTTGACAGCTGTATTTTTAATTTTTGAAATAATCACACTTCCTTCTGAAAAAAAAATTCACACTACACTTTGAAATCAACCTCACTGTAAATTAATGTTTTGTTATTGCTGTTGTTTTTTTTCTTCTATACACTGGTAGTATTAATTTTATAAAAACACACAACTTTCTGAAAAGAATCTCAAAGAAAACTATTCAAAATGTCTGTTTCTTAACAATCGCTAGTACCATCACAGACCATAAAATCACAGCGCTTTCTTAGGACAATGACAGAACTTTCTGAAAAAAAAGATCACACACACACACACACATACACACACACACAGACACAACACCCACACACACACACACACACACACACACACACACACACACACACACACACACACACCACACACATATATTATATACACAACCACCACCACCACCACCACCACCAATTTCAGTTGAAAGTAACTCATTTTCCTGCCCCTCCCCTCCAAAAAAAAAGCCACAAAAACAAAACAAAAAAAACGAACAAAACGCAATAAACAAGCAAACAGCAAAACAAAACACAACAACAAAAAAAAGCTCTCACAGACAGAACAGACCGGGTTATAAAACAGTAAGCAACAGTTCCACTACACATGTATTCAACTTGCCTGTCAGTGCAAGTGCCAGTGACTCGCTATGACAGCCAGCATTACCACTGTCCCGTGTCTATCATAGTTCCACCTCACTCCGCATCACCCGTCACAACATGACACATCCACCACCACCAGCAGACGACATCGCGCGGAAAGCTGAGCGATCGGCGCATGCGCACGGCACTCAGCCATTGAGAAGGGCGGGACAGAGCGTCGGTGGTGTGGGTTTTAGGGAAGTATGGTTCACAGGCAGGTGAATGGTTTCATGGCATTTTTGTTGTTGTTTTGGGTGGGTTTTTTTTAAAAAGTGAAATGCAGATATTGCTTGCTCTCTCTCTCTCTCTCTCTCTCTCTCTCTCTCTCTCTCTCTCTCTCTCTCTCTCTCTCTCTCTCTCTCTCTCTCTCTCGCATTACTGGTCCCCCCCCCCCCAAACTCCGTGTATTGTGGCCTAAGGCCAATGTACATATTAAAACTGTTTAAAACTCAAATCTATTCTCTCTCTCTCTCTCTCCTCTCTCTCTCTCTCTCTCTCTCTCTCTCTCTCTCTCTCTCTCGCATTACTGGTCCCCCCCCCCCCCCAAACTCCGTGTATTGTGGCCTAAGGCCAATGTACATATTAAACTGTTTAAACTCAAATCTATTCTCTCTCTCTCTCTCTCTCTCTCTCTCTCTCTCTCTCTCTCTCCTCTCTCTCTCTCTCTCTCTCTCTCTCTCTCTCTCTCTCTCTCTCTCTCAGTCTCTCAGGGAGCATTCTTAACACTTCAAGATTTGGCATCTTCTAAAACCAGTCAGTTATACGGACAATGTCATCTGTCGGAGTTTTGTAAGCCATTCAACCTCAGTGAACAGAACATTAAGAATTATTCATTACTATAATTATATAACTATTTACTGACTTATGTTTTCGTTGAATGAGTGAGTGGTTTCATTTCTTTTAATTTAGACAGAATTTTGTCCAGAAAAGTGTTACAAATATTGCAAGCATAGCCTTGACAGGACAACAAGTAAACTCGGTAATTTCTTCTGCTTTTCGCTTCCTCCTCCTGTTCTCCTTCTTTCTTCTCTCCCTTCTTGGTATTTAGCCTCTTCTTCGTCTTTTATTATTATTTTTTATCTTCCTCCTTTATCTTCTGATTCTCCTTGTTCTTCTTCTTCTTGAAGTTCTTTGCTTTTTTGTTGTGGTTCTTTTTTTTTGTTCTCCTCCTCCTCCTCCTCCTCCTTCTTCTTCTTCTTCTTCTTCTTCTTCTTCTTCTTCTTCTTCTTCTTCTTCTTCTTCTTCTTCTTTTTCCTCCTCTTCTTCTTCTTCGTCTTTTTCTTCTTCGTCTTTTCTTCTTATCCTCCACCTCCTTCTCCTTCTCCTCCTGCTTCTTCTTCTTCTTCTTCTTTTTCTTCTTCTTCTTCTTCTTCTTCTTCTTCTTCTTCTTCTTCTTCTTCTTCTTCTCTTTCTCTTCTTTCTTCTTCTTCTTCTTTCTTCTTCTTCTTCTTCTTCTTCTCTTCTTCCTCCTCCTCCTCCTCCTCTTCTTCTTCTTCGTCTTCTTCTCCTCCTCTTTCTCCTCCTCCTCATCCTCCTTCTTCTTTTATAATCACTATAGATATGTTCCCTTAAAGCTCAACACTGCATGGAACTATATCAGAGCTAACATGCAGAAGAAACGATGAGAACAAATACACAAAACACACAAACAAACACCCCTTTAACAAAAAAATCGGCAGCACAAACATTACACATTCCGGCCAATAAACTCAGAATATGTCCCTGTCCACCCAAAATCTTATATATCACCTTGCTTTACACCAGGGGAAAGGGAAAAAAAAAATACTCCCCAAAATTCTAGCAGAAACAACACAATAAATCATATTAAAAATCAAACATAAAACGCATTCCGCCAGTAATAACGTATGCTGAATAGGCTGCACGGGGTAATTCTCACTTTCCTACACGCAACGCGAACTGTAACGGCAAAACATTGCCCGCGGTTTATTAGATTCAGCAAAAAGACTTCATAGAGGAAATACAGAAAAGAGAGGAAAATGATATGAAAGTGAGAGAGAGGGGAGGGGAGAGATAGAGAGGAGAGGAGAGAGAGAGAGGAGAGAGAGAGAGGAGAGAGGAGAGATAGGGGAGAGAGAGAGAGAGACGAGACAGACAGACAGGGCAGACAGGACAGACAGACAGACAGAGAAGACAGACAGACAGACAGACAAAGAGATAGCGCAGGAGAGAGAGAGAGAGAGAGAGAGAGAGAGAGAGAGAGAGATAAGAGAGAGAGAGAAGGGAGAGAGAGAGAGAGAGAGATGAGAAAGGGGATGGAGAGAGAGAGAGAGAGAGAGGCAGGCAGACAAAAAGACAGAGGACTGACAGAGAAAACAGAGACAGAGACAGACATACACAGACAGACTCAGAGATAGACAGGCAGACTCTACAATTGAGACAGAGACAGAAGAGAAGGAGGGAGAGACAGAGACAGACAGAAACAGAGTAAGAGTAAGAGAATCGACCAAAGCCCATTCCCTACGAGAACCTACCCATACCACAATCTCTCTTCTTTCCTCATTTTTTTCTCTACTTGATTTTTCCTGCTACCTTTGTCTTCCTCTAGTCACGCCTACTTTTCCACTGACGGGGTAAACTATCGGGTTGAACTATTCGCTTAGATAACAAAAAAAATAACCATCAAAAATAAAAAATAAAAACCACTCAAAAAAGCGACATTTATTGATACCATCACCCACCAAGATGGAAATGTGGCAGGATGGTTAAAAACGTACGCCTGCAACAAGTTAAAAAACCGTGAGGTTCTGGGTTCGATTCCTAGCCTCATCCTGTCTTCCCCCAGTCTGACAAAAATACGGAACTGAATGTCAAGCCTTCAGATGAGACTCCACTATAAACTGAGGACCCCTGTGTGCGAAGCTGCACACGGAGAAACACCTTGCGCTCAAGTTAGAAACTCCTTCCACGTTTTGAAAGAGTAGGTCATTATGTGCCGGTTTGGAACGGATGACAAAAAGAAAAAAAAGCGTGCACGCAGGTGGGGTATTTAGACACATCCCCGAAGTCGGAATGCGGTTACCTAAATGGTGGTGGTGGTGGGAGGGGGAAGGGGGAACGGTCGCATACGCAAAAATCTCACCATTGGTAAACCTCTGAGCACTATGCCGAGGAACGAAAAAGAAAAATCATAGTGCGTGCATGCGTGCGTGCGTGTGTGCGTGCATGGACGTGTGTGTGTGTGTTGTGTGTGTGTTGTTGTGTGTGTGTGTGTGTGTGTGTGTGTGTGTGTGTGTGTGTGTGTGTGTGTGTGTGTGTGTGTGTGTGTGCGTGTGTGTGTGTGTGTGTGTGTTTGTGTGTGCGCGCGCGCACGTATGTGTGTATGTGTGTGAGCACGCACGTGTGTGCATGTGCACGTGTGTGTACACACTGTTAACATCAGACGACAAGGTAAAGAGATACAGACCGACAGACCGACAGAAAATCGTCGTCGTCTTCTGCTAGCATAACACCACACTGTGTGATATCGATGAGGAATGGAGTCCCTGAAAGTTCATGTATACATACCCTTCCCA
>JASPKP010005738.1:7500-15361 GCA_030674155.1 Stramonita haemastoma | reverse complement strand
TTTTCCTCTCCTCTTCCACAGCCATTTCAGTTCTCTGTCACAAATCTGGTCCAGGCTCCTTCTCCCCAAAATTTCGATCTGTGTTGACCCTGTCAAGCAAACAAAAACAAAATATTACTCTTCTGGATCATAACCCTGCTTGTGGTTCTGAACACATCTATCTGTTGGCTAACTTATCTGTTATCAATTAACTTCTTTAGCAGTTTTTTTTTTTAGAAATGAACTGAATATTTTTCAGGCAGTGTGCTGTGGGCAAGTTGACCATACAATCAGACTGATCATTATCCAGAAAAAACACCCCCAAAAAACAAATATGTGCAGTTATTTTTCTGCAGGTGTGCATTTACAAACAAAATGGAGTACAACATTGGTATAAAAGTTAAGAGTCTTATCCGAATTAACATTCACAGTTTCGATTTTTTGTCAAACTGGGAAGAAAGGGCGAGGCTGGGGTACGAACCCAGAAACTCACGGTTTACTTGTTGGCAGGCGAACGTCTTAACCATCCTGCCACCTTCCTTCCTGGGCAGGAGTGTGCTGTGGTTCAAACTGGTTTAGGCCCAAAACTTTTTCCCCATCCATTAGACCCTGAGTGGTGGTCTGGGTGCTAGTCTTTTGCATCACTATTTACGCACATAAAAGAACCCATGGCAACAAGAGGGCTGACCCTGGCAAAATATGTAGAAAAAAGCCACTCTGATTGGGAAACAAATACAGTTGCATGCAGGAAAAAGAAAAAAAAATGGGTAGGCCCTGCACTTGTGGTGACGTGCTCTCCCCGGGGAGAGCATCCCAAATTTTATACAGAGAAATCTGCTGTGACATCAGGTGGTACAAAATACCAAGTAAAACCTTGCATTGGTTATCAAATTAGACATGTTACCTTAGGTCTTATCTTATCTGCAAGGCACTCTCCAAGGAGGAGAAAAAGATGAAGACCAAGGAAGCGAAGGGAGGTCAAATCAGCAAATGGGCAGGCCTAGAACTCATCAAAACTTTGAAAAAAGCAGAACAGAGAGAGAAATGGAGAGAACTGGATGTCAAGTTTTCTGGGTGCCCCATGGTCCCCAGACTAAGGGATAGATAAGTAGATAAATCTTAGGTCACCTTATCAAATTTTAAAGATCCAAGAAAACCTGTTTCATTTTCCATTAATACAGTTACTTTCTATCCCACATTGCTTCCATACCCTTTGTTTGGCGTTTTTTGCCAATCCTACAAACTGATCATCAATATGTCTGCTTCATCAATATGTCTGCAGCCCCACCAGTCTTACCCCAGGTTCACACGTTTACAACTTCCAGATCCTGCTGTGATCTTGGAAGGCTAAGAACATTAGATCTAAACTTTACATTGGCTTGGGTTTTTAAGCATGTTTCTTCCTTTTCTTCATCACAAAACGATTATCTCATGCACAGATCGTAATTATTTCATTGCCTAGAAAAGCTGAAACACGTGGTCAAAGCCAACAACGAAGTTGTCTTGACAAGTCAGGACTTACCTTCAAAATCACAAAATTGCTGTGCATATTCTACATTTTACATGATGCAGAATTTTGAACACTTAATCACACAAGTTATACAAAGTAAAAATAGAAGATACAAATTGTAAAGATCGATCAAATTAATGTCTTTACCTTCCAATTATCACCGGAAATTATTGTCTATTGTCTTCTGCACATGCGTGACCTTCACCCTCTCTTTGTTTACAAAGTTTTATCTTTTCACTAGTGGTGATCTAAAACACCCCAATGAAGGCACGTGTGTGGGTGCTGCTTAATGTGTGTGTGTGTGTGTGTGTGTGTGGTGTGTGTGTGTGTGTGTGTGTGTGTGTGTGTGTGTGTGTGTGTGTGTTTCCAAGCATGTGAATTTCTCAGTTTTAGCATTCTTTCACAGTTCAATATTACAGAATAAAAAATAATTGGCCTGACAAGTCAAGCCCAGCAGGTCTGACTAGGCATAGGAGAAAACTGTTATCTTTCAGTATTGGGGGGGGGGGGGGGGAGCCAGGAGAAAGGTCCAAGACAGCAGAAAGAACACAAAAAAGGGAAGAAAAGGAAAGGAATGCAACAGAAATAAACAGAAGGATATAATTTCCTGGCAAAAATTTTCAGAGGCTAGGGAAGCAATCTATACTGAAAGATCCCCCCCCCCTCCCAACCCCCAGCATAGCCATGGAAGATCACTTTATTGTCATCTTTGTTGTTATTATTATTTTGTTCATCATCATCTCATCATCACATCATCATCATCATCATCATTATTATTATGATTATTATGATTACGATTATGATTATGATTATTATGATTATTATTATTATTATTTTATTATTATTATTATTATTATTATTATTATTAGTTGTTGTTGTTGTTGTTGTTGTTGTGTTATTATTATTATTATATTATTATTATTATTATTATTATCAGTTTATTGTTATATTATTATTCCTCCCATTGATGATAGTAGTAGAAGTAGAAGTAAAGTAGAAGTAGAAGTAGTAGTAGTAGTAGTAGTAGTAGTTTCATCAGTTTTATCATATATTATCATCCTCCCTATTAATATCATAATTACTTATTATGTTATCATTATTATTATTATCATTTGTTGTTTGTTATTGTTATTATTATTATTCATATTATTCATATTATCATTATTATTATTATTATTATTATTATTATTATTCTGAAAAGTGTTATTATTATTATTATTATAATTCTGAAAAGTGTCGTCATTATCTTCATAATGTTTATATCATTTTATTATTATTATCCTCCTCATTGTTTCATGATTACAATACTCATCACTATTAACGTTAAATTAACACCATTATTATCATCTTTACATGATCAGAAATGTTACAGGTAGGACCAGTAAATATGAGAGCTGGTCTAGAAAGACTTCAGAGATTTCATAATGTTCTGAAGAATAATTTACATATGATTTAATGCAGGAGAGAGAGAGAGAGAGAGAGAGAGAGAGAGAGAGAGAGAGAGAGAGAGAGAGAGAGAGAGAGAGAGAGAGAGAGAGAGAGAGAGAGAAGAAGTTGATTTATTCATTTTATATCCAGGATAAGGAATAAGCACTCTTGTGCCTTTTTACATCCAGTCCCCATGTGTATGCAATTTTGTAAATGTCATCTGTTCCCACCACATACAATGGCGATGGCGGAACAGGATTTAATGTATGGCAAGATGTTCTGCACGTGTTCCCACATGGGCCTCTGTTTAAAGCATCATCAAGGACTTTTGGGGCAAGTGGAGTCAGCACTGATGTTAACTCCAGGAGAAAAATCTCCTCGACTGGACTTGAGAGAGAGAGAGAGAGAGAGAGAGAGAGAGAGAGGAGAGAGAGAGAGAGAGAGGAGAGAGAGAGAGAGAGAAGAGAGAGAGAGAGAGAGGTTGAAGGACTTGAAGAGGGGGAGAGGGAGGAGAGGGGGAGAGAGAGATGAGAGAGAGAGAGAGAGAGAGAGAGAGAGAGAGAGAGAGAGAGAGAGAGAGAGAGAGAGAGAGAGAGACTAGAAGGCAAGGCAAGGCAAAATTCTTTTATTCGAAGATAATAGATAAGCACTCTGTACTTTTTTACATCCAGTCCCCCCCTTTTCAAGGATAACATCAAAATAAAAAGATAGCCTCAACTAAACAACAACAATTATAGTGATTCAAATACCAAGAGCAAAAAAACCATACCAAGTAGAGAGAGAGAGAGAGAGAGAGAGAGAGAGAGAGAGAGAGAGAGAGAGAGAGAGAGAGAGAGAGAGAGAGAGAGAGAGGTAAATATTTCTTTTGACATTCAGGTTAGCAGGTCCCAGCTCCCCACCCTCCCACCCCCTCTTCCTTCACCCCATTCATCACTGTCTCTCTTCCTAGGCTAGTCTGTGTTGCATGAAAGCTAGCTGTAGCCTTGACCCCTGTACTGTAGGACCAGGGAAGCCATGCCTCTCAGTGTGTGTGAAAGAAGAGAGAGAGAGAGAGAGAGAGAGAGAGAGAGAGAGAGAGATTCAATAAATTGTCTACTGTGTTACATGTGCTGGGCTTCCTTCTCATGTTGTGTGTTGTTTTTAGTACTGTCTAAAGGCTGGCCTTGGATTGCAGACCATCTACACACAACCTGTTGATTTTTTTCTGCTTGATGAAGCCTACAGGTACATAAATTTATCAGTCCTTTGCATTATGTCAATTTATTCATATTTTCATTACATCTTACCTCAGTTTAGCAGTCCTTTTCATTAGGTCAATCTACCAGTCTTTCCATAAGGTGCCTACACCAGAACAATGTGTTCCTCCTCCCACTGCCGTGTCTTATCCCTCTCTCTCCTTGAAATTATTAGTTGATTACTGGATTATTATTTTGTGTGTTACTTAAGAATCAATTTGAGACTAATAGGCCATATCTGATATGAACAATTTTTATATTCCCTCTTATTTATATATTCCCTCTGAAGTTTGCATATCACATCCTTATTAATTTTTCACCCTGCTGGCTGCTTTTGAAGGTAAGGATTTCTGTGGTCAGCTCTATGTCCCTCAGCTCTATGTTTGCTGTATGTTTCCCCCAGCTCTCCTCTATGTGTCTGTCTTTTTTTGCTGCCTGTAATTTTATTTTTTGTTGTTGTTATTCTTTACAGCAAGGCATTTTTAAAATATATAGCGCTATATAAATTCCATGTATATTATTATAAATTATTATATTATTATTATTATTATTATTATATTATTATTTATTATTATTATATAAGCACTCCCAGAGCATGACTATGTTCAAGTTACATGACCAAAGGTTAACTATTGATATACCACCTCAGGTAACAATCTCGCCTGTTGGCAAAAGGGGAGAGGTGGGAGGGAGACAAGAGTGCTAATCCCATTATCCTCGCTATAAAAGAATAAAATAAAAACTATCAAAATAAAAAGACAGAAACTCAGGCAGCAAACAAAGACAGACAAATAGAGGAGAGCTGAGGGAACATAGAGCTGAGGGAACATAGAGCTGTGGGAACATAGAGCCCAGAATGCTTGTCTCCCTCGCGCCTCTCCCCTTTTTCCAACAGGCCAGTGTTTGAGGTCGTGGGATACCCTGAGGTCGTAAGGCATTACTTGACCTTTGGTTATCATGTAACTTGATTTGAGGTACAATAGAGCTGAGGGAACAAAGACATGCATTTCTACAACTGATGACTCAATCTGTTTTGCTCCTAGAATAAAAGGGTATCAACACTAACTAGTGGGCAGTATTGAACCACAAAACCCCATAATAGCATGCAAACAGACAGCAAGCTCTACAACTGAAGCTGGCAAAAACAGACTTGTACTCACATAATGCTGTGGCTTCCTTTCCTTTTGCTGTGACTGTTAGCTGAAAAAGATAGTGCATCACACCACATATTCCCTGTGTGTTTGCTGTCACCATGTCCTCCATCAAGACACAAATGTCCTCCACAACAGTTTCTGGACATAGAAAGAGAGAATTGTTTTTAACCCTTTGGGACTCTCACAAGGTTTCCCCTTACCAGGATACTCATTGTGTTGGTTAGGTGCTAAACCGGGAAATGAGGGGAAGTAAAGGGGGGTTGGTTCTTTTTAAAAAAAAATTTTCCCAAGCCTAAGGGGGTTGGGGGGGGGGGAGGGGGTTTTTTGGTTTTTTTTTTTAAAAACTTTCCTTTTCAGTGCTGGGAAAGAGAAAAAGAGGATAAAAGCAGACATGGAGCCACCATAGGGGGGCCGGGGCTGCAGAAACTGATTGACATTATAAACAACACTAAAAATTTTCACCTTTTTTTGCTGGCAGTGTGTTTATCTTTCAAAACATACCACAGGTTTAGGCCTATCTGTCCACCCCCCGTCTGACCCCCGGGACGGGGCAGGGGGGGGGGGGGGTTTTCTTGCTTAAATTTTTCCCCTATTTTTCCCCCACCCCTTTTAAAAAATTTTGGGGGGGGGGGGTTTTCTAAAAAATTTTTTTAAAACCCTTTTTTTTTCCCCCTTTTTTTTACCCCCAATTTTTAATCCTTTTTTTTCCCTTTTTCTTTTTTTTTAACCCCCCTTTTTTTCATTTTTTTCTCCTTTTTTATTTTTTTCCAATTCCTTTTTTTATTGCTTTTTTTTTTTTTCCCTTTCCCTTTTTTTTCCCCCTTTTTTTTCCCCCTTTTTTTTTGGGGGGGGGGGGGGGTTTCCTCCCCCCCTTTTTTAAACTACCCCTCCCCCCCCCCCCCCCCCTTTTCCCAAAACCATTCTCCTTTCTCCTTTTCCTTAACCCCCCCCCTCAAAAAAACCCCATTCCCTTTTTTTTTGGGGGGGGGGGGGGGGAAAAAAAGTTAAAAATTTTTTTAAACTTTCCTTTTGCCCCTTAACTTATTTTTCCCTTTGTTAACCATTCTTTAAAAAAAAACCCCGTGTTTTTTTAAAACACACAATTTTTCATTAAAAAGGGAAACCCCAACCCCAAAAGCTGGTTTAAAGTTTTAATTTTTTTTTTTTGGTGTTTTGGTTTTTTTTTTTGGGGTTTTTAAAAAAAAAAGGGAAAAGACAAAGCTGAAGGGGTAAACAAAAATTTCTTTTTGCCCCTTGGAGGGGAAAAATAAAAAAAAGGGAAAAAAAAAAAAAAAGTTTTTTTTTGGGGGAACCAAAAATAAATTTTTGGGAAAAAAAAAATTTTAAAAAATTTTATCAAAAAAAAAAAAATTTAAAGGGGGTGAAAGGGGGTTAAAAAAAAAAGGTTTGAAAAAAAAGGGGGGGAAAAAAAAAGTTAAAGCCCCCAAGAACAAAGGAGCAAAAAAAAACCCTTCAATCCCCATAATCCCAAAACCCCCCCTTTTTCCCCCCCCCCCCCCCCCCCTTTTCCCCCCCCCCCCCCCCTTTTTTTTTACCACAAAACCCAGGCAGGAACAGAGATATAACAAATTGATATCCCCTTGGTTAAGGGGGGGTGGGGTTGTGGTGTTTGTGTTTTGTTGGGGTTGTGTGTTTTTGGGGGGGGGAAAGGAAGAAAAGGGGGGGAGGGAAGACACTATAAGGAAAAAAAAACTTTTTTAGAGAGAGAGAAGGAGAGAGAGGAAGGAGAGGGAGAGGAGGGGAAGAGAGAGGGGAAAGAGGGGGGGGGGGGGGAAGAGATGGGGAAAGAGGAAAGAAAAAGGGGTTTTTTTGGAGAAGAGGAAAAAATTTTTTTAAAATTTAAGAAAAAAGGGAAAAGGGGGGGGGAAAGGGGGGGGTTTTTAAAATGAAAAAAACCCCAAAAGGAAAAAAAAGAAAAAAGAGAAGAGAGGAGGGGGTTTTGAAGAGGAGAGAAGGGGGGGGGGTGGGAAGAGAGAGAGAGAGAAAAAAAACCCCCCCCAAAAAAAACCCCCCCCCCCCAAACCCCCCCCCCCCCCCCGCTCCGGCCCCCCGGGGGGAAATAAAAACTTTTTTCTTTGGGGGGGGGTTTTTTCTTTTTATTTTTCGGGTTCCCTGGTTTTTCCCCCAAAAGGGGGGGGGGGGGGGGAAAAGGGAGAAAAAAGGGGGGGAAAACGGGGGAAAAAAAAATTTTTTGGGGGGGGGGGGGGGGGGGAAAAAAAAAGGGGGGGGGGGGGAAAAAAAAAAGGGGGCCCCAAAGGGGGGGAAAAAGGGGGGGGAAAAAAAAAAAAAAAAAAATTTTTTGGGGTTTTTTTTTTTTTTTTTTTGGGGGGGGGGGGTTTTTTTTTGTGGGGGTTTTTGGGGGTTTTGTTGTGGGGAAGAACCCTTTTTTTTTATTTTTAATTCAAAATTTTTTTTTTGGGGAAAGGGGGGGGGGGGGGGGGGAAAAAGGGGAAAGGGAGAAAGGGAAGGGGGGGGTAGGGGGGGGGGGGGGGGGGAAAGGGGGGGGAAAAGGGGAGGAGGAAAAAAAAAAGGGG
>JASPKP010005738.1:0-2500 GCA_030674155.1 Stramonita haemastoma | reverse complement strand
TCATCTGTTCCCACCAGCATAGGATGGCCTACTCTTACGAAAAGAGGAACAAGATTTAATGTGTGCCAAGATGTTCTGCTTTGTTTGCACAGGGGACTCAGTTTAAAGTCTCATCATTTTATAGTCTCATCGAAGGACTTTTGGTGGGAGTGGAGTCAGCACTGATTTTAACTCAGAGGAAAAATCCCCTCGTCCAGGAATTAACAGGGTCCTGCGAGTGCAATGTTCTGACCACTAGGCTATCCCCTCTGTGTGTGTTAGAGCTAGTGTTAGTGTTAGTGTGTTGTGTGTGTGTGTTAGAGCTAGTGTTACTGTTAGTGTGTGTGCGTGTGTGTGTGTGTGTGTGTTGTGTGTGTGTGTGTGTGTGTGTGTGTGTGTGTGTGTGTGTAAGAGCTAGTGTTACTGTTAGTGTGTGTGTGTGTTAGAGCTAGTGTTAGTGTGTGTGTGTTAGAGCTAGTGTTAGTGTTAGTGTGTGTGTTTTAGTGTGTGTTAGTGTGTGTGTTAGTGTGTGTGTTTGTGTGTGTGTTAGAGCTAGTGTTGGTGTGTGTTAGTGTTTGTGTTAGTGTGTGTTAGTGTGTGTGTTAGTGTGTGTGTGTTGTGTGTGTGTGTTTGTGTGTTGTGTGTGTTTGTGTGTGTGTTGTGTGTTTGTTTGTGTCTGTGTGTGTGTATTTATGTGTGTTTATGTTTATTTATGTGTTTGTGTGTGTGTGTGTGTGTTGTTGTGTGTGTGTGTGTTTGTGCATGTTTGTGTGTGAGTGTGTGTGTGTATGTGTGTGTGTTCGCATGTGTTGTGTGTGTGGTGTGTGTGTGTGAGTTTGTGTGTGTGTTGTGTGTGTTGTTTGTTTGTGTGTGTGTTTATATTGTGTTTGTGTTTATGTGTGTGTGTATTTATGTGTTTGTGTGTGGGGTGTGTTTGTGTGGGGGTGTGCATGTGCGTGTATGTGTGTGTATATATCATGTGTGTTGTGTGTGTTGTGTGTGCGTGTGTTTTGTATGCATGTGTGTGCATGCATGTGTGTGTCTGTGTGTGTGTTTGTTTTGCTGTTGTCAATATATGGTATGTCCAAAGATGTATGGCAAAACCAATCCCTCTGCCTCTCAACAAAAACCCAAGTACACAGAGCTGCATGGTCTGCCAGTTGTATGGTTCAGAAACTGGGTCCTGTACTGTCGTCAGCTGATCAAGCTGTTGGAGCACTTCCATCAACGGCTGCCTTCCTTCCATCTTGATGTCCAGTGGCAAGACGATGTTAGCAATGAAAAAAATTCATCAAAAAACCAACCTGCCTGGTCTCTTCTCCATAGTGCTGCAGAATTAACTTTGTTAGGCTGAAAATGGAGAAGGAATGGAGGACTCACAAAAAACTGAAGCTGTCTTCTTTGGCCACCTGATACTGGGCAAGGTCATGCTGCATTCCAGGAAAGGCTTCAAAGACTAATGAAGAAGCAGAAGTTATAGGCAGAAATCTACCACCAGAATTGCATTGGGACAAGTTTCACTGTTCCACCCAAAAAGCCAGCAGGAAAGTTTCAACTTCAGAGAAGTATCACAGCTAAAGAGAAGTGTAAGGGTTTATATGTAATGGGTTGATGGTGAAGTTGGCTGTAAGATGTTCTGATGCTCCCTTGTTCAGGCCAGAATAATTTATTTGATTCCCCCTTTTTTCAGTCCCCCTTTCAGTTGATAAATTTCTGTGTTAAATTGTGATTCAGTTCAGGTATTGGTTGGAAGCATGTAGATTAACCCTGTTTTGGGGGATTTAGTCTTAATGTCTGTTTGATATGTTTTAATTTATCTATCCTTTTTTTTTTTTTATTTTTGAGGATAATGGAAAAGCACTAATGCGGGGTTTTTTTTTTACACCCAGTCTAACTGTGTATGCAGTTGTGTAAATTGTCATTTATTCCCACTTGCACACAATAAAGCTGTCAGTTTCCCCCATTTACAGTCCCCTCAGCTGTAGTATTCCGCTAGTTTTTGGGGGTGGTGGTGGGGGGACAGCTGGTGTAAATTTTTAGCAGGAAAAAGACCCCACCTTGGCTATGTAACAGGATGGAGCGCGCTAAATTTTGCACTCTTGACTGAGTGATGTTGGATTTGGTGTTATTGACAATGGTTTACTTTCTGAAAAGTGGAACAGGCTTTGGGCTGTGCACAAGATGTTCTGCATGCGTTTTTACACAGAATCTTGGTTTTAGTCTTATTTGAAGGGCTTTTGGGGAGTGGAGTTTGGCATTGGTAGTGTATGTGCATGTGTGTATGTCTTTTGTGTGTGTGTTGTATGCTGCGAGAGAGTAAGCAGGAGAGAGATTCAGATGATTTATTCATTAGGCCATTTTGCCCCCATGAAGGAGTTAGTGAACAAAACATACCTGGAAAAAAGTTAAATATCACATACACAAAATAATTTGGTCATAATAAATTTGTGTCAAGAGTCATGATATGATATTTGGGGATTTCTTCCAATTAAATGCTTTAAAAAAAGAAAAGAGACAAATT
>JASPKP010005737.1:7500-15361 GCA_030674155.1 Stramonita haemastoma | reverse complement strand
ATTTGTCCTTTTCCCCTTATTGCATTCAAAAAATCCACGCAAACTAAAGAACATGGACAAAAAGCGAAGATGGGGGGGGTATGTAGGTGAAAATATCTCACACGCAAACCTCACGGACAGACAGAAATATCAATGACTCTTTTCTGGGCCCCCCTGATGAGGGCACAGTCAGACAGGTCCTGGGATCAAGATGCCAGTAGACAGTGCAGTTATCACTTCCATCACTCCTCTTTGGGAAAGCGCTGATTAGATTCCTCACTTTTGTCCTTTTGGGGCTGGCTGCCCAGTGACTTTTTACACGCGCGGCGCACACACACAACACACACACACACACACACACCACACACACACACACAAACACACACACACAACACACACACACACACACACACACACATATCACACCTCCAATTCAATCCAGTTATATCGTTTACAGCCCCGCTGATCATGGCCACTCAAGACAAGACAGGGATCTCTCTCTATCTCTGTCTCTCCGTCTCATCTCTCCTCAATTCTGTTCTCTCTCTCTATCGTCTCGTCTCTCTCTCTCTCTCCCTCCCTCTCTCTCTCTCCTCTCTCTTCTCTCTCTCTCTCTCTCTCTCTCTCTGCTTTCTCTCTCCTTTCACTCCCCCAATTTCTTCCCCATCTCTACCCTCTCTCTTTCTCTGTCTGGTTTCTCTAACACACGACCACCCATACCAGAAATAGCCTAGCAGCAGTCTCAGATCTCTTTGGCCAGCTGACCCCCAACAAAAAAACACCCCCCACCAGTACTGACATAATTTCCGGGCTGTGTGACAGTGGGCTAAATAAAAAGCGGTGAAGGACAAGCAGAATCGAACTGACGACAACTTCACCAGACATACATACATACACAAACCATGAGGCCAAGACAGTTGGAGAGAGGAGAAGAAGACTTAAGCCTGGCTGGAGAAGGTTGATATGGAAATGAAGACCAGCATCTCTCTCCTTTTTGCGCTCCCCAAAAAGCCAGACAAAATCAAAACAAGTAGAAAGAAGAGAGAAAAGAGAAAATGGAGATGTTCTGGCGGGAGGCCGGTGAGAGATAAGCGGCAGTACCAGCAGACATGACCGATATAGTTCACCTGGCCTGGATCTGAACACACTGAGCATGGAATCAGACTTTCTGCTGCCATTACAACAATCCTCCCCACTAACTGATTCAATCTATTTAATGTGTGGGGGGGAGGGGGTGGTGTAGTGTGTGTGTGTGGAGGGGGGGGCAGGGGTGTAGTGTGAGTGTGTGTGTGGGATGTAGTGTGTGTGTGTGTGGGGGATGTAGTGTGTGTGTGTGTGTGGGATGTAGTGTGTGTGTGTGTGTAGTGTGTGTGTGGAGGGGAGGGGGTAGTGTATATGTGTGTGTAGTGTGTGTGCGTGTGTGTGTAGTGTGTGTGTGTATGGGGGGGGGGGGTAGTGTGTGTGTGTAGTGTGTGTGTGTAGTGTGTGTAGTGTTGGGGTGTAGTGTGTGTGTGTGTGTGGTGTGTGTGTAGTATGTGTGTATGTGTGTGTGAGTGTGTGTGATGTGTGTGATGTGTATGTGAGTGTGTGTGAGTGTGTATGTGAGTGTGTGTGTAGTGTGTGTGAGTGTTGTGAGTGTGTGTGAGTGTGTGTGATGTGTGTGTGTTGTGTGTGTGTGGTGTGTGTGTGTGTTGGTGTGTGTTGTGTGTGTGAGTGTGTGTGTGGTTTGTACATTATGTGGTCAGTTTTTTAGCAGTGACTGTTGAGAACAACTTGTCCAGTATACTGAACAAAACCTGTTTTACACAAGCATCTGCACAGTTTACTTTTGTAAATTACAAACTGACAGTAATGCTGCAACATGTTTGAAGTACACTGAAAAAGCATGCTTAAAAATACTTATTACTAGTTTAAATCTTGTGCACAAAAATTTAGTTATTATGAAGCTTGAGCTTATTTTTTTGCAGATATGAACATTCTGTCAAGCAAAACATGCGGTGTCAATTTTGCAACCCACCTACTGATGATGGGGTAAACACAATTTTTACGCTGTCAGAATTTACTAATATTCTCTGCCATGATTCAATATCACAAGCGGTTTTAGATTTCCCTTCTCACACACACACTAAATTGTGTTGCTATTTTCGTCGCTAGAAATGAGGTGTGTTCTATAAAAGAATGTGCTGGAAAAATTATAGGCGATAACCCTGTAATGAATACTGTGATAATATTATGTTGTGATATGGGTGCTAGTTTTACGTGCAGTGGATTTTTTGAATTATTGTTCAGACACGACCTATTACCACACACTTTACATGGTATGAGTTACACTATATATATATGTTTTTTATGTGTTCTGTCTGTCTGTCTGTCTGTCTGTCTGTCTGTCTGTCTCTCTCTCTCTTTCTCTCTCCCTCCCTCCCTCCCTCCCCCCCCCCCCTCTCCTCTCTCCCCCCCCCCCCCATACGTATTATTCAAAGAAATACATTGGTATACAGTTTCTATTCAACAGGGGCAGGCTCACCCAAAAAGATTCTAAAAAGTAGAGCTTTTCTTAATGTACCTCCTCTAAACACAGTTGTCATGTTGTCAATATTTCGTAGCGGTGAATTGTGCATCCCCCTTCCTCTTCCAGACCAGAATGCTAATGCTTTCCAATGCATCTTTGGATCAGTCACGTCATCACTTACAAACTTTTTCTCTTTCAGCACACATTCTCACGTCTTGCCGAAATGTCCTAGGGAACCAATTAGACGACATAATTATGTAGACTGTGTCTGCACTCAAAATAGACTGTGACCTTGTAACCTTACATTTGAGAGTGAGGCAGAGAGAGAGACAAAAAGTGTGTGTGTGAGTGTGTGTGTGTGGTGTTGTGTGTGTGTGTGTGTGTGTGTGTGTGTGTGTGTGTGTGTGTGTGTGTGTGAAAGAGAGAGAGAGAGAGAGAGAGAGAGAGAGAGAGAGAGAGAGAGAGAGAGAAGAGAGAGAGAGAGAGAGAGAGAGAGAGAGAGAGAGAGAGAGAGAGAGAGAGAGCTCAGGCTTCAGATTTTTATTGTACATCGCCTTTAGGCCACCATGCGAAAGCAAACTGGGCACAGGGAATGGGCACATAACAAGTGTTGTAAACATACTACTACCAACATATTCATAATGAAAGTTGAAGTGTCACAACAGTTATGAAAACAAGCATATTACATCAGCCATGACACAGATATTCACCGATGAAACAAACATATATATAAAACATTAACAGTCAGAGTCCACAATGGTTTACATACATGTGGTAGAGACAGACAGACAGACAGACAGACAGACAGACAGACAGACAGACAGACAGACAGACAGACAGCTAAAATGCCTCTAGAAAGACAGGGAGGACCAAAAGTGCAGAAGGGGAGAGGGGCTGATCTGGGAGCGTTAGTTTTCTAATCTCCTCTCAAAATGGAAAAGGTTTTTACAATTAAGATGTAAAGCCATTTGTTTACTGGGATGTATTTTTATATATTATTTTTCAAAGTGTTTGGATTCTACACACAAATTTCCACACATAACATTTTGCTGTAATGAGATACTTGTACAGGTGCTAAAATGAGCATTAAAGATGGTAATACAAAATCAAACACTTTATCAATACAGAAAGGAACAGTGGCAGGTTTGGGTATTGTTGCTTTATTCTTTGCACTCAACATCTGAGACTATAAGGACAACACGGTATGGCGCTAGTTTTTGTTTCCGATCAGCCTGTACACTTGACTCTATTCAGGCATGAAATCATGAATGGGATTTTACCCAAACAATACTTTACTGCAAAGGGGTACTTTAACAAGTTCCAAATTTACATTACATTCAAAACCTTACTGGACCATCTCATCCTTAAAACACGTTCAGTCACCCCTCTTGATGCAAGGAATAGGTAAAAAACAGCCTGACATGAGAGGGGGCCCGATCTGCAGACGTGTCTGGCATTCTAAACAGGTGCTTTCTGTCTAAGCCTCCACACTGCTAACCATTGCCCACATCTATCCCAGAACGTGATGTGCACGTCTGTGGGTCAGAGCAGCACTGAGTGCAGACTGGAGGAGGAAGCCGAGGTACTACAGCCATGTTGTTTACTATGGCGGCAACAACTGCGGCCCTGTTCTTAGTGTTGTTGTAGTATCACAGGCTTCTTTGCTTATGTGGCGAGAGTAATTGTTGGCTGAAAGAGGGTCAGATTGAAAGGATATTAATGTGTATACATGGTAGCTTCTGTCTCTCTGCCTCCCTCTCTCTTTTTCTGTCTGTCTGTCTGTCTGTCTGTCTGTCTGTCTGTCTGTCTGTCTGTCTGTCTGTCTGTCTGTCTGTCTGTCTGTCTGTCTGTCTGTCTGTCTGTCTGTCTGTCTGTCTGTCTGTCTAGCTAGCTAGCTAGCTTTCTATCTATCTATCTATTTATCTGATTTAAATCATACTCATGTTGCAAAGAAGTAGACAGAAATGACGTTTCCAGTATACAAAGAATGACTTACCCGGAAATTCTCCCAAGAGGACAGTGCACAAAACTATTGCACTGGGCACCACTGTCCGCTTGCCAGCAATATGTATGGGTGACTTTAGCCCCCTACTGTTCCAGACAAGGTGAACAATGGTTTCCAATACATCTAACGATCAGTCATGTCACCACACACAAACTTTTTTTCTTTGTGCAGATTTTCTTTTATATTGCTGAAAACTTTCTGTACATTACTTAAACGGCATGTGTCTACTGTGTTTGCTCTCAAAATAGAATGTCCTTATAACCTGGTATTTGAGAGAGAGGAGAGAGAACTCGAACTCGAACTCGAACTCGAATGTTTTATTGAGGAAATATGGATAAGCCAGAGGCTTCTTTACACCAGGTCCTCATAAAAAAGCAAAAAACAAACAAACAAAATACCCCCCAAAACCCACCAACAACAAAACCCACTGGCAAACAATCATAAGAATTATATAGCATATAGATATAGTAAAGCAAACGATAAGCTTAATTACTTAGTTATTTATATAACCAACTATCCAACTACACTCACAATTACAGGCACAAGCAAAATCTCAATATACACTATTCCAAGTCACAACCCTTAGTATTAGTCTTATCCAACTTCACACTCTAAATTACAAATTCAAATTATTCTACGCTAACAAGATAAAACACATCCCTACACTATTTCAATGACACGAAAGCGAGAAACTAAGTTCAAAACAATCAGATTTTCCATCTCTCTCTCTCTCTCTCTCTCTCTCTCTCTCTCTCTCTCTCTCTCTCTCTCTCTCTCTCTCTCTCTCTCTCTCTCTCTCTCTCTCTCATCACACTCATAAAATAATACAATTTATATGACTGCCTATAGGAATAAGCATACCATCCAAGACGACATTCTAATCACAAATTCAAATAATTTAACTCCAACAGAACAACACGCACCCTATACACTATTTAATAGCATTAAGGAAAAAATAGTTCAAGATAATTAAAATTTCAATGCACACACATACACGCGCGCACAAGAGAGAGAGAGAGAGAGAGAGAGAGAGAGAGAGAGAGAGAGAGAGAGAGAGAGAGAGAGAGAGAGAGAGAGAGAGAGAGAGGAGAGAGAGAGAGAGAGAGAGAGAGATGATGATGATGATGATGATGATGATGATGATGATGATGATGATGATGATGATGATGATGAAAATGGACAGTGTAAACAGACTTTCAAACAAGAATGTCTTATTTGCGGTGTAAAATAGATTAAGATTGGAACAAACATTACAAAGAATAGAGAGTAAAAGCAGATTTTGGTAGGGCTAATTTTGATCTCTGCTTTCAATAACTGAGCTGCAGAAGACCAACAAAGTACGACACCTATTTTCCCTATCAGCATGTATTAGACTTGTTTTTGTGTAAATATGGAAACCTTCCCTGATAAGGCCTTCTCGGTTAACGGAGCTGCCAACATGAACTGAAAGAAGGCAGTAAAAAATCAGAACAGAAAGAACAAATAACATGTAATAAAAAAAATTGCCCTCTTGCTTCAACGAATTGTTTTATAGGTGCTGAACTGGACCACAATTTATTATCTCAACCAAAAGACCAAAAAAATCCTCCATTTTTTATCACTGGATAAGGAAAACATTGTCACTTTACGTGGGACACAATCGACAGACATTTGGCATTCTAGACAGGTGCCTTATCTCCAAGCCTCCAAAGCATCAGCCACTGGCCCACACATAGCCCAGAACGTGACCTGCACCTGTATGTCTCTGACCAGCTTGGTGCAGAATGGGGAAAGCCAAGGAACGGCCAAGAAATCGCTGCCATTCTTACTGCTGTTACTGTCACACCTGTATTCTTGCCTGTGTGATGAGAGCAACATTTTCAATAAAAAAAAGAATTGGACTTCCCGGAAGTCGGATTACAGCTACGTGAATGGTGGATAAACAATGTCGCAATCAGTGAGCTCAGAGATCTTGCTGTTCACTGAAAGAAAAGAAAACTTGAAAAATATTAACATAAATTTAGACTCTCTCTCTCTCTCTCTCTCTCTCTCTCTCTCTCTCTCTCTCTCTCTCTCTCTCTCTCTCTCTCTCTCTCGCTCGCTCGCTCGCTCGCTCGCTCGCTCTCTATCTCTCTCTTCATGCACGTTTTGTACAGTCATAGAGGAGAAACCCACTTGCCATTAACTTTGAGGGGAAGACAGCTGATAGAGAACTTCCACTAAACACAACTGCCCCCTTTGCACTCATAATGCATTGGCTATTTTTGCACCACCACCACCGCTTACTGTCTTAGACTCTGTGATAATGTTTTTCAATACACGATTCCTTTCAGTCGACATTCTGACGTTTTGCTGGCATACCAAGAGAACCAATTAGATGACATATGTCTTTGTGACTGCCCTTAAAATAGTTTGTGACCTTGCACACACACAGACTAGACAGAGAGGATGAATAGATGAAGAGAAACAGAGAGGTAGAGCTAGGACTTCTCTCTCTCCCCCCCCCCCCCCCCCTCTCTCTCTCCCCCCCTCTCTGTCTCTCTGTCTGTCTGTCTGTCTGTCTGTCTGTCTGTCTGTCTGTCTGTCTGTCTGTCTGTCTGTCTGTCTGTCTGTCTGTCTGTCTGTCTGTCTGTCTGTCTGTCTCTCTCTCTCTCTCTCTCTCTCCTCTCTCTCTCTCTCTCTCTCTCTCTCTCTCTCTCTCTCTCTCTCTCTCTCTCTCTCTCTTTGTGATGTGGAAAGGGGAGGGGAAGTAGTCGTGTCTATTTTGTATTCGAGCTCCCTCTCTCCATTTACAGAAAAACAAAGTGCAAACTTGCACCCACACAACACACAGAGAAACAACTTGTAGTGTGTGTGTGCGGGAGGGGGGAGGGAGACAAAAGAACACTCATTCCCTGTGTTCAGTCTCAAGACATTGATGCCTCCTGCAGAGAGGGTCTGCCCCTCGTTCTGAATGGACCAGTGTTGTGAGGGAGGGAAACCCAGGGGAGGGGCGTGTGTGCAACTGAACAACGGACTTCTCTGTTCCAACTGCAGCAGTTATATTGTATAACCTGCGAATCTTGGCGTCTGTGGAGAAAGCGACAAATGTGTGGGCATTCACGCTACCCTAGATGAAGGTTGATGTTTTTGTTTATGTTCGCTTTAGTGTTTATTGTTTAAACTGAATCTATATGTATTTCTGTTTATGTCTGTCTGTCTCTCTCTCTATTTGTCCATCTGTGAGTCAGTCAGTCAGTCAGTCAGTCTGTCTGTCAATCTGTTTGCGTGTGTGTGTGTATGTATGTATGTATGTATGTATGTATGTATGTATGTATGTATGTATGTATGTATGTATGTATGTATGTATGTATGTATGTATGTGTGTCTGTCTGTCTGTCTGTCTGTCT
>JASPKP010005736.1:5000-15368 GCA_030674155.1 Stramonita haemastoma | reverse complement strand
TGTCTTTCTGTCTCTTTTTTTTTCTGTCTGTTTTAAAACGTTCTGTCTGTCTGTTGTTGTCTGTCGGCTGTGGGGTTTCTGCCCTCCCCCCTCTCTTCTCTCTCTCTCTCTTCTCTCTTCTCTCTCTCTCTCTCTCTTTTTCTCTCTACTTCTCTCTCTCTTCCTCTCTTTTCTTCTCTTTTCTCTAAGGGGGTGCGAAAAAAAGTTTTTTCAAATCGAACCCCTTTTGGAAAAAATTTAGTTCAATTCTCTCTTGGGTGTCTGTCTGTCTCCCCCACCCCGCGCACGCACGCTGCACGCCGGGGGGCCCCACAAAAAACAAAAAACACCCACACCCCCCAAGGGGGCGGGGGGTGCGCGCCAAAAAAACATACCCCCACGAAAAAAACCCCCCCCAACACAAAACGGGGACAGGGGAAACACTTCCCCCAACCCCACAGGGGGGGGAAGGAAAAAAAAAAAAAACCCAAAAAGGGACAAAACCCCCTCTTTTTTTTTTTTTTGGGAGGGGTCGTTTAAAAAAAAAAAAGATTCTCTTTTTTCTTTTTTCTCCCCTCTCTTTTTTCCCCGTCTCTCTTTTTTCTGTCTTGTCTTTTTTTTTCTCTTTTCTCTCTCTCTCTCTCTCTCTCTCTTCTCTCTCTCTCTCTCCCTTTCTTCCTCTCTCTCTCTCTTTCAGGAGACAAGAATGCACGGGGGTTTTTAAAACGGAAAATTGCATTTTAAAATTCCGTCCCCCCGTCTGTCTGTCTGTTTTTTATGCTTCCCCCCTTTTTGGTCGGGTTGCTCTGTCTAAGTTTTGGAGAAAAAAGGGGAGATTGAGGGGGGAAAAAATTGGGGAGAGGGAAAGGGGGGAGAGGGGGGGGGGGAGAGGGAAAAGGAGAGGGGAAGGGGGGTTTAGGGGGGGGGGGGAAAGAGGGGGGGAGAAAGAGGGGAGAGAGAGGAAAAAGAAAAGAGCCGGATGGGGGTTGGGGTAAAAATTGAGAGAGAGAAAAAATTTTGGAGAGAGTGAGGGGGGGGGGAATTTGGGGGAAAAAAATTGGGGGAAATTTGAAACTGTTTAATTTTTAAAATTAACCCCTGTTAATTGAAATTTTGAAAAATCTTTTTTTTTAAAAAGGGTTTTCAGGAAATTTTTTTACTTTTTTTTCCCCTTTCCCCTTGGGGCCTGTTTGGGGGAATAGAAGAAAAAAAAAAAAAAAAGGAAAAAAAAAAAAAAAAAAAGAGCCAAAAAAAAAAAAAAACAGAGAGAGAAAAAAAAAGGGGGGGAAAAGGGGGAAAGTAGGGGGTGAGAGAGGGGGAAAGAGGGGGGATTGGGGGAGGAGAGGGGGAAGGAGGGGGGAAGGGGGGGTTAGAGAGAAAGAGACAGAAAAAAGAGAGGGGTAAACAGAGACAGACCCCAGAGAAAAGGGGGTGGACAGAAAACAGGGCAAAACGAAAAGGGGAAAAAAGAAGGAGAGGTGAGGGGGGGGGGGGGGGGGGGGGGGCTTTTTTTTGTGTTATTTTCAGTGCTGATGTCCAAAGGGGGTTTAAAAGAACGTGGTTTTTTTTGGGGGCTTCCTTTCCCCCTGTGGCCCTTTTAAAAACCTTGCGTCTGGGGTTGTGCTGCCTTTTTTTAAAAAAATTATCCAAAAATTTTTTTTTTTTTTTTCTTTTTTTTTTTTCTTCAGCGAACAAATCTCTCCTCTCGTGTTTCTTCTTTGTTTCTGTCTCCCTGTTTGTCTGTGGTGTTTTTTTTGTGTGTTTTTTTTTTTAAAATTTATTTTTTATATCAAAAATTAAAAAATTTTAAGCACTCTTGTGCTTTTTTATTTTCCAAAACCCCCGTGTGTATGCAATTTTAAAAATGTCTTCTGTTCCCCCGGGGCACGGGGAGGCCCTTTTCTCTTTCGAAAGGGGGAACAGGATTTAACGTCGTGCGCAAGATGTTTGCGGGCTTTCCCCCACCCGGGGCCTCGGTTTATAGTTCCCCCAAGGGGGACTCTGTGGGGGTTGTGTGTGTGTGTGTGTGTGTGTGTGTGTGGGGGGTGTGTGTGTGTGGGTGTGTGTGTGTGTGTGTGTGGTGTGGGGGGGGGAAAGAGAGAGTTTTTAGAAAACACCCACCCCCCACACACACACCACCAACCACACACACACAAAACAAACCCCACCCCCCACCACACAACCACCACACCAAACCGGCACCAAAAAAAAAACCCCTTCGATTCCCCCACTGAAATTTTAAAAAAACAAAAAAAAAAACCAACTAAACTTTAAAGAAAAATTTTTTATAACACCCTTGCTTTTCGATTTTTCAATTTTTTTTTTTCCTTCTTCTTTTTTTTTTTTTTTCCCCTTTATATTAATTAAAGAGGGGGTTTTTTCTAATTTTAAAAACAAAAGAAAAACCCGTGTTTGTTTGATGGCTCTTGGCACTAATGTTATCATGCTCTTTTAAAAAGAAAGGGGGGCCCTCGAGGGGGGAAAATTCACCTTCGCTTTACCTTTTCCCCTTTTTTTTTTTTCCTTTTTTACAAAATTAAAAACCCCCCAAACCCCAAATCAGGACATTCTTTCGATCAAAAATTTTTCTTGCGGCTTACAGATGAGGGACTGTTAGGTTGGGGGAAACGGGGGGCACTCCCCTTTGGGGGGACACTCCTTGGTTGCCCCCCTTTTTGTCAGTTTGTCGGGCGCACCGCTTTGGTTTGACTTGGCTTCGTTTTTTTTTTTTTTTTGATTCCCGGGGTTTGGTTTTTCCCCGGGGGAAAAAATTAATGTGGTGTTGGGGGTGGTGGGGGAGGGGGGGGGGGGGGGGGGGGGGGGGGGGGGGGGGGGGGGGGTTTTGGGGGGGGGGGGGGGAAAAAAAAAATTGGTGGGTGAGGGAAAATAATGATGGTGTTGTTTGGGCAAAAAAATTTTTGTATTTTGTTTTTGGGGGTTTGGGGAGTGGGATTTTAAATGGGGTAGTTGTAGTAGTATTTGTTGGGAAAGGGTTTGGAGTTGTAGTATTTGTTGTTTTTTAAAAATAATTGTGTTTAGTAGAAAATTTTTGTAGTATTTAGTAGTTAAGTTTAAAAATAGTTTTTTTAAAAATTTAAAAAGTTTAGTAAAAAAATTTTTTTTTTTTATTTTTTTTAAAAAACAAAAAAAAAAAAAAAACCCAATTTTGAACAAAAGTCAAGAAAAAGGGCAAGAAAAAAGAATGCAAAAAAGAATACAAAGAAGAAAAATTTTAAAAAAGGGAAAAAAGAAGAAGAATGAAAAAAAAGAAACAAGGAAGGAGAATAAAAAAAAAAAGGGAAAAAAAATTGGGGAAGGGGAAAGCAAAAAAAATTTTCAAAAAAAAAAGAATGCAAAAAACCCCCGGGGATGCCGGGGGGGCCTGCCCCTTTTTAAAATTTAAAAAGTATTTCCCCCCCCTTCGGAAAAAATTTTTTTGTTTTGTTTTTCCCCCTTTTTTTTTATCCCTTTCTTTGTTTGGCCTTGGGGTTTCCCTTTTTGCCCCCTCTTTTTTCCCTTTTTGGGCCTTTTTTCCTTCTTGCCCCATTTCCTAATTTTTTTTTTTTCCAAAAAAGACTTGAAAGTTTTTCAATTTTCTCCCACACTAAAAAGGGATTTTTGGGGGGTTACTTGTGGCCCCCTTTAAAAGGCAGCAAACAGATTTTTTTCTAAAAAATTTTTACATCAACAGGGGTTGCTAAAACGTTTTGCGCCCCCCCGACAAAAGGGGAAAGAAAAAAGGAAAAAAGAAGGGAAGGGTAAAAAAGAAGAAGAAGAAGAAGAAGAAAAAGAAGAAGAAGAAGAAGAAGAAGAAAGAAAAAGGAAAAAGAAGAGAAGATAAAGAAAGGGAAAGATGAAGAAAAAAAATTGCGAAGAAGGGAAATTTCGAAGAAGAAGAAAAGAAAAAAGAAGAAAAAGGAAAAGTAGAAGATGAGAAGAAAAAGAAGAAGAAGAAAAGGGGTGAAGAAAAGAAAAAAGGGAAATGATGAAAAAGAAAAAAGAAAAAGTAGAAGGAGGAGGAGGAGGAGGAGGGGGGAGGGGGGGGGAGGGGGGGGGGGTGGTGGGTTTTTTAGAAGAAAAAAGGAAGAAAAAAATTTTTTGAAAGGAATAGGGAAGGGATAAAAAAAAAAGAAAAAGAAAAAAAAACAAAAACAACAACAACAACAACAACAGGAACAAAAACGAAACCGGGCAATACTATTGAAAAAAACAGCAGGGAAAATTAGAAAAAGAGAAAAATTTTAAAACCAAAACCCCCAAACAAAACCAAAAATTTAGCCCCAAACCCTTTTTCTACCCTGTTATTTTGCAAAAATTGCTCCTCCCCTTTTCCTTCCCCTTTTCCCCCAAACCCCCTTTTTTCCCCTTTTTCCTCCTCCCCTTTTTTACTTTTTTCTTAAAATACTACTACTACTTACTACAAAATTTTTTTCCCCACAAAAAAACTTCTAACAAAAAAATATTTTCTTCTTTTTTACAAAATTATTTTCCCATTTTTTTCCACATGTGTATATTTTAAAAAATGTATAACGGGGCCCAAATTTAAAACTAAATCACTCCTACACTTATACCCTACACTACATTTCACTAATTTCACTACAACAATCCCCCTTACCCTCTTCCCAAAAAATTCCCTTAAATTTTTTCCCACCACGCTACCCCCCCTCCACCCCAAAACCACCCAAAAACCCCCCCCAAAAACCCACCATACCACACCCCCCAACCCCCCCCAACCACCCCACACCAAACCCACCAAAAACTCCCCCCCCACACCTTTTCCAAAACCCCCACACACAAACCCCCCACACTACACTAAGCACAAAAAGTTTTTCAGGCTGTAAATAAAATTTTTTTATCTTATTATCATATCATGGGGGGGGGGGGGTTTGGGGGTGGGGTTTTGGTTGGGGGTTGGTGGGGTGGGGTTTGGGTGGTGTGGTGGTGGATGCAAAGAAAAAAAACACTTCTAGAGCTTATTCCATTTTCCTCGGTAAAAAAAAAATTTTATTAAAAAAAAATACAGCACACCCCCCCCACCACCCCACCCCCTTTTAACCCACCACCCCCCCCCCCACCAAAACCAAAAACCCAAAATACACCCCACCACCCCCACAACCCACACTACACCCCACCCCACCCACCCACCCCCCCCAATTACCCCCAAAAAACACCACCCCCCCCCAACCAAATCCCCCCAACACCCCCCACCCCCCCCCCCACCCCATACACCACCCCCCCCACACCCCCCCAAAACCCACCCCCCCCTTTCCCCCCCCCCAAAACCCCCCCCCACCCCCCCCAAACCACCCCCAATTATACACCCCACACACACCCCCCCCAAAAACTCTCCACAATAAGAACAGAAAAGTTTTTCAGGCTGACGAAAAACATTTGATTTTCTAATCATTTTCATCATCTTGGGGGGTTGGTTGGTGATGGTGGTTGGTTTGGTGGGGGGTGGTGGTGGTGGGTTGGTGGGGGTGGGGGGGTTTTGATGATGGTGGTGGTGGGGGGATTAGGAAGGCCCCGGGGAATTTTTTGGGGAACCCCTGTTTGTCTCTAAGTAGTGTAAAAAAATCGGGGCAGCGTGGTTCTTTTTTCTCTCCGGGTTGTGTTTTGGGGGGGGGGGGGGTTTGGGGGGGGGGGGGGGGGGATGGGGGGGGTGAGGGGGTGGGGAGGGGGTGAAGGGGGGGTGAGGGGGGGTAAGGGGGTTTTTGGGTTGGGTTGGGTTTTTGGGGGGGGGGGAAAGTAGTTTTTTGTGTGTATTTGTATGCGCGTGCTTTGCGTGCATGCGTTCGTGGGGTGTGTGTCTGTTTGTGTTGTGTGTGTTTGGGGGAAGGGGGGGGGTGGGGGGGGGGAGGAAGAAAAAGGGGTTTGGGGGGGTGGGGGTTTTTTCCCAGGCGGGGGGGGGGGGGGGGGGGGGGGGGGGGGCGCGCGTTTTTTGGGGGGTTGGGGGTTGTGGGGGGGGGGGTTTTGCGTGGGGTGGGTTTTTTGTGTGTGTGTTTTTTGGGGAGGGGGCGGTTTGTGTGTGTGTGTGTGTATAGGTGGGTGGTTTTTTGTGTGTGTGCGTGTGCAGCACGTACACGCTTTTGCGTGCCCCATGCAACGAATTTTTTTGGGTTTTTTTTGGCATTTTGGGTTTTAATTTTTTTTAATTTTGCCACCCTTCCTTTTTGGCCCCCCCCCCCCTTTTCTTTTTTAAAAGGAAAACCCCCCAATTTTTTGGTGACATCCCCCTTTGGGAAAAATGGTCTTTTTGGGAGTGTCCCCACTTTTCTTTTCCATCTTTCAAAAATTCATCATTTTTATCTTCTTCATTTCAAAAATCATCATCATCATCATTTAAAATTCGTTTTTGTCGTTTTTCCGTCGTCGTGTCGTGTCGTCGGTCGTCCCCCTTCCCGTTCTTCAACGTCGTCGTCTTCGTCGTCGTCTTTTTTCTTTTCTTTTCTTTCCCCCCAAAACGTCACCCTCATCACCATCGTCTTCCCCTCTTTCCCCCCCCCTTATCAAAAAAAGGGAAAAAAAAAGGGAAAGGGGAAAAGGAAGAATTGAAAAAAGGGGAAAGGGAAAGGGGGAAGGGAAGGGGGAAAAAAGGGGGAAGGGGAAAAAGGGGGGGGAAGGGAAAAGGGGGAAAAGGGGGGAAGGGGGAAAGGGGGGGAAGGGGGGAAGGGGGGGGGGGGGGAAAGGGGGGGGGAAGGGGGAAAGGGGGGGGGGGGGGGGGGGAAAGGGGGGGGGGGAAGGGGGGGGGGGGGGCGGGAGGGGGAAAAAGGGGGGGGGGGGGGGGGGAAGGGGAAGAAGGGGGGAAGGGGGGGGAAAATGGGGGGACGAAACGGGGGGGAAAATTTTTTAAGGGGGGGGGGCAACAAAATTTGGGGGGGGGGAAGGAGAAAATAAAAAAAAAAAAGGGGGGGGGAAGGGGGGAAGGGGGGGGAAGGGGGGGTTTTGGGGGAATTTTGGAAAGGGGGGGAAGGGGAATAAACTTTTTGCACAATTTTTTTATTTTTTTTTTTTTTTTTTTTTTATTTTATTTTTTCTTTTATCGAGGATAACAGAATAAGCAATCATGTGAATTTTTTTCACCCCCCCCCTTTGTGTATGCATTTTTAAAAAAATTATTGTCATCTGTTCCCAGGGCACCGATGGCCTACTTTTACAAAAAAGGGCAAAAAAATTTTTTAAAACGTGTGCGCAAGATGTTCTGCGTGCGTTCGCACAGGGGGGCCCGGGGGTTTTAAAAAGTTCATCCTTTTATTTACAAAAATTTTAACAAAGAAGCGCTGCAGCCGAGCAGCAGCGCAGCTTTTTGGGGGGAAAGCGGCAGCAGAAACCCTGGCAGCAACAAAAAAAACAACAACAACAAAAACAACAACAACAACGCAACAAAGCAGTAAGAAAAAAAAAAACAAAACAAAGACAAAAAAGGAAAAAAAAAAAAGTGGGAGGGGAAAATTGAGAAGAAAAAAAAAAAAAAACAACAACAACAACACCCCCCCCACCCCTAACCCCGCCCCCACCACCACCACCAACAAAAAACCCCTCCACCCCCACCACCACCACCCCCACCACCACCACCACCACCCACCCCCCACCACCACCACCAACAAAAAACACCAACAAAAACAAAAGGTAAAGGAGGGGGAAAAACAAAAAAGGGAAAAATAAAAGAGGAAGATTTGGGGAAAAAAAAAACTTTGCAGACAGTGGGAGAGGAGGGGGGGGGGGAGGGGGGGGGGGGGGGTGGGAAAGGGGGGGAAAAAAGGGGGGGTGGGGGGGGTGGGGGTGGAGGGGAAGAAAAAAAGGGGGGAAGGGGGGGCGCGGGGGAAAGGAAGGAAGGGGGGGGGGTTTGGGGGAAAATGAAAAGGAAATAAATAGGAGGGGAGAGATGGGGGGGGGGTTTTGGGGGGGGAAAAAGGGGGAAAAGGGCGTGGGGGGGGGGGAAAAAGGGGGGGGGGGGGGGGGAAAAAGGGGGGGGACGGGGGGAGGGGGGGGGAGGGGGGGGGGGGTGGGAGAGATGAGAGAAGGGAGAGGGAGAGGGAGGGGGGGGGAGAGAAAAAGGGGAGAGGGGAGGGGGGAGGGAGAAAAAAAAGGGGTAAAATGGGGGGGAAAAAGATGGGGGAGGGGGAAAAAGGGGGGAAAAAGGGGGGAGGGGGAGGGGGGTGAGAGGGGGAGGGGGGACAAAGGGGGGGGGAAAAGGGGGGGAGAGAGGGGAGGGGGAGGGGGGGGGTAAAGGGGGGAAAAGGGGGAGAGGAAAAAATATAAAGGGGGAAAGGGGGGAAGGGGGGGTGCCGGGGCGGGGGGGGAAAAGGGTGGGGGAGTGGTGGGGGGTTTAGGGGGGGGGAGGGGGGAAAGGGGGAAGGGGTGGGGGGGGGGGGGGGGGAAGGGGGGGGGGGGGGGAAAGGGGGAAAGGGGGGAAAAGGGGGGAGAGGGGGGGAAGGGGGGGGGGGGGTGGGGGGAGGGGGGGGGAGGGGGGAAAAAAAGGGGGGTTGGAAAAAAAGGGGGGGGTTTTTGGGGGGGGGATGGGGAAAAAAAAGGTGGGGGGTTTTTTTGGGGGGTGTTGGGGGGGTGGTGGGGGGGGGGAGGTGGGGGGGTTTTTTGGGGTGGGTTGGGGGGCGGGGGGTTTGGGAAGGGGGGGTTTTTTAAAAAGGGGGTTCCCTTTTTTTTTAAAAAAAAACAAAAAAAAAAAAATTTAAAAGGGGTTGAATAAATTTTAACTGAAAAAAATTAATGGGGGGGGGAAAAGGGGAACAAAAAAAAAAAATTAAAAATTTTAAAAATTTCTTTTTTTTTAAAAAGGGGGGAAAAAGGGGTTGGGGTTAAAAAAAAACCCTTTTTTTTTTTTTTTCGGGGGGGGGGGTTTTTTTTTTTCCTTTTTTTTTTAAAAAAAAATTTTAAAGGGGAAAAATTTTATTTTTTAAAGGGGGGGCCACAGGCTCAAAAACGGTGGGTAAAACCCCAAACCCCCCTTGGAAACCCCCTCCCCCAAGGGGTCCCCTTTTTTTTAACCCCAAGTTTGGGGGGGAAAAACCCGGGGTGGGGCCCCTAACCCTGGGGGTATACCCCCCCTGTTTTATAGCAGATTAAAAATTTTTTTAAAAATAATTTTAATTTTAAAAAATTTTAATAATAATAATTTAAAAATAAAATAATAATGTTGATAATAATAAAATAATAAATAAAAATTTAAAAATGATGTTGATGATGATGATGAAAAAAGATGATGATGATGTTGTGATGATGTGTAAAATTATGTGATGATATAACAACAACAAAAAATAAAATAAAAAAATAATAATAATAAAAATTAATAATAAAAATTAAAAATAAAATAAAAATAAAAATAAAAATAATAAAAATAATAAAAATTATAATAATTTTAATAATTTTAATAAAAAAAATTGGATAATTTTAAAATAAACGGAATTTGGGGTTTTAGCGTATTTTCTTTGTAATTGTGTGTTTTATTTTTTTTTGTAAAATTAAAGTTATGTGTTTTTTTTTCCATAACCGGCGGCTGGGGCGCGAGGATCGAGCCTGTTTCCCTTAGGGGGGGCCCGCGGGGTTTGGGGTGGCCCCATCTCCTTCCCCCCGGGGTGTTTTACCTTCCTGACCCTAAAAAAAAGGGGGGCCCCCTTAAAAGTTGGAAAATTGGGGGGGCTGTACTGAAGCCAAAGGGCGCAAAAAGTCACCCTCCAATGGTAAACCCCGCTCGGCGCTTAAGTTAACGGGGGGAAAAAACGAGCCTCTGACCACAGCTATCCCCCCCCCTTCCTTTTCCTTTTTTTTAATTTTTTTTTTTCTGTTGGATTGTAAGGATCATTATTAGCCACTTGTCAGTTAGGGGGTTTTCCTGAGCAAAAAACCCCTAATAAAAAAATGGCTTGTTGTTGTTTTGGGTTTGTTAGCTTTTTCCATTTAATCATTGAAAAAATAAACCTTACTTAAAAAAAAAAAAAAAATTTGAAAAGTTTTTCCCCGAATTAGCAGTTCGCCTTATGTCCGGGGACATTTTTTTTCCTTTTTTTTTTTTAACCTTTTTTTTTGGGTAAGCCGCCCCGCACGCAAAACACACCATACACAACCATAAACAGATTTTTTTTATACCCCCAATAGAGATAAAGATACCCCACACACACACCCACACACCCCACCCCACACACACCCCACACCCCCACACCCAAAAACCCACACACACCACACAAAAACCACACACACCCCCGGGGGGGGGAAATGCCTATGGTCAAACTTCGGGCATTTGCGACCGGGGTTCGTTTCGGTGGGGGGGTTTTTCCTTGGATCAACTCTGTGACTCCACTCCCCCCCAAAAATTTCGGATGAGACTTAAACGGGCCCAATGCGAAGCATGCAGAAATCTTGCGAAATGAAAAC
>JASPKP010005735.1:12500-15369 GCA_030674155.1 Stramonita haemastoma | reverse complement strand
AACCCTTGAAACCTCCCGGAGCCAGTACAGTTTAGGCCCTTTTTAGACAACCCCGGGGAAAAAGCAATCATGCCCATGTTTTACCCTGGGAGGGTTGTTGGTGTGTGAGTGTTTTGTTTTCCGTGTGGGTGTTGTGTGGTTGTGTGTGTTTTTTGTGTGTGTGTGTGGTTTTGGTGAAATTGTTTTGGGGGTTTGGCCCGGGGGGGTTGTGGGTGGTGTGTGGGGTTGTGTGTGTGTGCGTTTTGTGGGGTGTGTGTGTTTTGTGGTGTTTTTTTATGTGTGCATGGGTGTGGGGTGTTTTGTGGGTGTTTTGTTTTTTGTGTATGTGATCTTTGGGGTTTGGGGTGTTGTGCATGTGGGGGGGCCCCTTTGGGTGGGTTTTTGGGGTGTGTGGGTAGGTGGGGGGGTGGGATGGGTGTGTGTGCGTGTGTTGTGTGTGTGTGTGTGTTGGGGTTGGGGTTGTGTGTTTGGTGTGGTGGGGTGGGGGGTTGTGAGTGTGTTGTGGGTGTGTGTGTGTGTGTGTGTGGGGTTGTACGCAATTATTTATTTTTTGTCTATATGTATGTAAAATGCCCCAAGCCTGGACGTTGTACCTTTTTAGTTCCCCACAATTTTGTTTCCCTTTTCCACTTTGCAAATGTTACAAAAGGAACTTGTATACTTATTAAAAAATTTTAAACATCATCGGGAACCCCAACATATGCAAAAAAAACCCACAACACACCCCAACAACCACACACAAAACACCCCACCATACACACACAAAAGGAAAACACACACACACCAAAAACACACACAAAACAAACACAAACACAACAAAAAACACACACACAAACCCAACACCACGCACCACAACGCACAAAGCACAACCCAACCCCAAACACACACACACAAAACACACTAACAAAACTCACACCAAAACCCACACAAAAAATTTCTCCACACCCCCAAACCCCAACCACAAAAACCCCACACACCCAACACACACACACAAAACCCCAAACCCCAACCCACACCCCCACCCCTCAAAACACACACCACACACAAACACACAAACACAAACAAAAAACCCACACAAACCCCACCCCACACACCACACACAAAACCACACCCCCACACACCCACCCCACACACACAATTTGTAGTATGCTTGGGCACCACAAGAAGCCCAAAGGGGACAACGTGAAGGGGAAACGGTGGAGCGAAGTAGACAGAGGGGAAAAAATTTAATGGGGTTTAAAGGGAAAGGGAGCAGCCCGGAGCATTAACCCCTGTCATGTTTTCCCCCCTTTTCTTCTAAAGTTTCGGGGAAGGCCTGAGCCCAAGTTTTCCCAGGGATTTTTTTTTTTTGTAGTTGTAGTTTAATTTTAAAATCTTTTTCACACTTGGCGATATTAAAATAGAAAAACAAAAAAACAAACGTACAAACAAAAAAAAAACCCCTTCTTTTAAAATATTTAAAAAGAAAATTTGGAAAAATAATCCTAGAACGCCCAGTAATGAATTTTTTTTTGTGAAAAAAAAGGTTCTTTGGGTTTCCCCTTTTTGAAATTTCAATGCCAGTCCCTTTGAAAACTAAATTTTTAAAAATAAAATTTGGGAAAAAAAGAATTTGTTCCCCAAAAGGGATAGGGGCTCAGAGCAGGACCCAAGTTACATTTCGAGAAAATTTTGTTTTCCAAAAATTTTAAAATCTTTAAATTTTTTAAAATGTATGTGATTGTCCCCAAAAACCCATTACAAGTTTTTTTCATGGACCATGTCCAATGGGTAATGAAGGGGTTTGTTTTTTTTTAAAAATCCCCTTTTTTGTCTTTTTTTGTGTGTGTGTGTGTGTGTGGGTGTGTGTGTGTGTGTGTGTTGTGGGTGTGTGCCCCTGTGTGTGTGTGTGTGTGTGTGTGTTGGGGTTTGTGTGTGTTTGTGTTGGGGGGTTGGGGTTGTGTGTGTGTGAGGGTGTTGGGCCTGTGGTTTTGAAGTGTGATGTTTTGGTGGGGGGTATGGATTTGAAAGCATGTTTGACCCCTTTTTTGGGTGTGTGGGGGGTTTAAGTAGGTGTGCGCGTGCGTGTAGGGAGTGAATGGTGTGTGTTTTGGAGTGTGTTTTGTGTGTGTGTGTGGGTGTGTGTTTTGTGTGTGTGTGTGTGTGTGTGGGGGGTTTTTGGGGTGTTTTATGTGTATGTATGCTGGGTGTGTGTGCACGAAACCCACACACTTTTCCCGAAAAAAAATTTGCCTTGGGGTCATGCCAAGTAAGAAAACCAGAGTTCAAACTTTGGGTTTCTTCATGGAATTATGTTGTCTCAGATTTGCAGTTTAAAGATTAAAAGCTAAGGATAACCCGGAAATGTACAAAAAAAAAAGGTTAAGAAAATCCAAAAACCAGGTTTTGGGAACGTAAGGAGGGGGCCCAAACGGGAAAAGCAAAAGGGATGTGTATGTGTGTGGGGGGGGGGGAATGTTTGTGTTTTGCGTGTGGCTGGCGTGTGCCTGGGGGGTGTATGTTTTGTGTGTGTGTATGTGTTTTGTGTTTGTGTTTGAGTGTATTTGTGTGTGTGTATTGTTTAGTGTAGGGGTTTTGTGTGCGTATTGTGGTGTGGTTTTGTGTGTGTTGTTTTGTGGTTGTGGGTGCGTGGGTGTGTGTATGGGGGTTTGTGTGTGTATGTGAGTGTGTGTTTTGTGTGTTTTGGGGGTTTTGTGTGTGTTTTGGTATTTGTGTGGGCGTGTTGTGGGTTTTCCCTGTGTAAGTTGAATGTGCGTGTGGTGTCAAAGTAAAAATTTTATTTCCAGATGGTACATGTTTTTGGGGGTTTGTGTGTGTGTTTTGTGTGGTGTTGTGTTTGTGTGTTTTTGTTGTGTTTTTGTTGTGTGTT
>JASPKP010005735.1:7500-10000 GCA_030674155.1 Stramonita haemastoma | reverse complement strand
GTGACAAAGAACAATGAAGTGAGAAATTTGGATTGGTCGCTCTTGTGTCTGTCTGTCTGTCTGTCTGTCTGTCTGTCTGTCTGTCTGTCTCTGTCTCTGTCTGTCTGTCTGTCTGTCTCTCTCTCTCTCTCCTCTCTCTCTCTCTCTCTACTCTCTCTCTCTCTCTCTCTCTCTCTCTCTCTCTCTCTCTCTCGCTCTCGCTCTCTCTGTGTCTCTCTGTCTCTGCATCTTCAAGACAAACTCTTTACACGGGGACTGGATGTAAAAAAGCACATGAGTGCTTATCTATTATCCTCGAATAAAAGAATTTGTCTTGTCTTGTCTTGTCTTGTCTTGTCTTGTCTTTTCTCTCTCTCTCTCTCTCTCTCTCTCTCTCTCTCTCTCTCTCTCTCTCTCTCTCTCTCTCTCTCTCCTCTCTCTCTCTCTCTCTCTCTCCTCTCTCTCTCTCTCTCTCTCTCTCTCTCTCTCTCTCGCTCTCTCGCTCTCTCTCTCTCTCTCTTTCTCTCTCTCGCTCTCTCTCTCGCTCTCTCTGTGTCTCTCTGTCTCTGCATCTTCAAGACAAACTCTTTCCTTACAAAACAAAACTAATGCCGTATACTGCTCTTTATATGTACAGTTACAAATCTTCAACAAAAAGGAAAATCCTACGAATAACTAACAGGCGATATGATCCATTTGATGTTTGCAGTTGGTGACTTATTTCAGTTATAATCAAATGTCTAGCGTACCTTGGTTTCCCTGTTAAAGGTTTCTCTCAAAAGAAATCCATCAGCAACATTTTCCCTCCCCGCAAATTCAGAAGACACGAGTATAATTATATTTTTTTCTATCAGCCGGAAAGATATTGTACATTTGTCAAAGTCTTATCTAACTTCAGAAAGTGATTGGGTTTGGGGTGTTTCGAATTGAGTTGTGTACAAACTCGTATGATTACTATCTAGTGACGCGTCTTAAGCTACCTTTTGGAATGATGCTGGATTTCTTTAACGTTTTTTGTTTTTTTTTTGTGAGCAAGTTACGTCAGCGTGTAATAATAAAGGTGGGTATTTTGAGGGGGGAGTTTCTAAGATAAGCTATTCCCGTAAGACAGTTTACTATGTAACTTGAAGTGTTCTGTGCATGGTTTCACAGGTTATAAATTGTGTATAAACGGATTTATAAGAGTGGTGAACAATCTACAAGACCAGATCAATATTCACAACATGAAATACAATATTCTTTTTTCAAGAATGCTGACAGGCCCTTATGTACATGACTTCCAGACAGACTACAGTGATGTTCTAGGTGAATAGATCATGGCTTCCATCATCATCACCATCAAGGTCAGCAGATCACGAGCGCAATGCACATCACTCTAACCACCAGGCTATCCTGTTCCCTAGTGTGTCACTAGTTTCAAATCTTTCTTGGGAAGTTGATTTGATTCTGCCCTGTAAGGAACCCGTAATTTTGCAAAGGTTCTACTCTAGGATTGTCTTAATCCTATCTATAGCTTAAAGCGAAGGTTTCGTATGTCCAAACATGCTTCTAAGTCGTTCAATTTTGTTTTTCTCATTTTCAAAATCAAGATGTTACGAAAACGAATTAGTAGGAGCTAGTTTGATGGGAGACGGGGTAGCCAAGTGGTTAGAAGCCTTAGCTCATTGTCAGACTGCCGAGGTTTCAGCCACCATTGATGCACCTATTCAATGGGTATTTCCCCTGGAGTTGAACAACACTACCAACAACGCTCCCTCAAAAGTTTTTTCGGATGAGTTTAGAACCAAGGTCCTATGTGCAAATGCACGGACAACATCTGGAACACACGGAAGTGTGGGGCATTGCATTCCAGTATGACCAAATGATTTTTTATATATATATATATATATATTATATATATATATATATATATATATATATATATATAATCTGTGCATATTGGTGTTATGTTTAGAATTCATTCCCGAAGTCAGAGTGTGGGTACCTTAAGGGTGGGTACAAACGATCACATACACAAAATCTTACCATAACCGAGCCACATAGTTCACACTGAGGGACGAAAAGAATGAGTCAGTACACCAGACACTAAGGCAACCCAAACCACAGGCGAATGTACCAATCAATGAATACTAAAGAATGCGTTTATTGTCCATGAACTAGAGACTACAATGACACATCATTACAATCTGGGTGGACGGCTGGAAGGACTGAATGAAAAGTGCACACATTGCGAGGGGGAAAAAAAACCCTCACACATGTCATGCCCTCTCCTGTTCATAGTTACCTTACTGTCACTACTCCAGGCCATCCTTTCACCACTCTCTCCTGTAGCCATGACCCCACCACCCCCCTTCACCCCCATCACTATCTGACACTCTACCCAGTTGCCCTAATACCTCCAATCCCCAATTCTCTCCCCCTCTTGCAAAGGAGAAAACCACTCTTGGTGCACGCACTGACAAATCACAAAAGTAATGATTTTTTTTTTTAGTTCTATCTTTCGCCATATGCACTGCAAGCA
>JASPKP010005735.1:0-2500 GCA_030674155.1 Stramonita haemastoma | reverse complement strand
GGGAAAACTTTCCCCCCCGGCTTCAAACCCAGGGCCGGAGGGAAGGGGGTTTGAGGGGAAAAAAGCAATTTACGCTTTGGCCCCACCCGTTTTGGGGCCAAAAAGAAAAAGGGAGGAAAAAAAAGCTTTGTTTTTTTCCTTTTGGGCCCCAAAAAAGAAAAGGGAAAGGAAGGAAAAACCCCCAAAAGAAAAAAAAAAAGGGGGGTAAAAAGGCCCACGAAAAGGGGATTTTTCGGAAAACGAGTTTAAGAAAAGGGATTTTTAAGAAATTTGGCGGAAATGGCGGGTTTTTGTTGGGGGAAAAAAAAAGCTGGGGAGCAGGGTTTTTTGGGGGGGAAAAACCGAAGGGAAAAGAAAGCAGCGGGGAGCTTTGACACCAGGGAGAGAAAAAAACCAAGGGGAAGGCGAGGAACCCCCCCCCCCCCCCCGGGGGCAACGGAAAAACGAAACCAAAAAAGAATTTTTTTTTTTTCCCTTTTTGGAAAGAAAACAAAAGGGAGACAAGGGGAAAGAAAACGAAAAGGAAAAAACCCCGGGGAAAAAAAAACCCCCACCCAAAAAACCCCCAAAAACCCAAAAAAAAAACCAAGCAAAAAAAAGGGGGAGGGAAGAGGGGAGGAGGAAGAGAGGGGGGAGGAGGGATAAAAAAGGGGAGGTGAGAGGGGGGGGGGAAGGGAGAGGGGGAAGGGGGGGGGAGGGGAGAAAAAGGAAAAAGGAAAAAAATTTTTTTTTTTTCCGTTTTTTTTTAAAAATGTAGTAGATAAATGAACTTTGGTATCAAAATTTTTGAAGATAATTTCCAGGGGAGTTTCACAGAAAGAGTTATTTATCTTAAAAAATTTAAAAATGTAAAGGAAAGTGTGTGTGTGTGTTTTTCTCTCTCTCTCTCTTCTTCTCTCTCTTCTCTCTTCTCTCTCTCTCCTCTCTCTCCTCTCTCTCTCTCTCTCTCTCTCTCTTCCTCTCACTCTGTGTGTGTGTGTGTTTTGTTTGGGTGGTGTGGTGTGTGTTGGGGTGTGTGTGTTGGGGGGTGTGTGTGTGTTTGTGTGTGTAAGTATGTGTGGTGTGTGTCTGTGTGTGTCTGCACTCTTGGGCTGTGTCTTGTCTATAATTGTGTGTGTTGTGTTGTGTTGGGGTTTTGTGTGTGTGTGGTTTGGTTGTGTGTGGGGTGGTTTTTTTGTGTGTGTGTGCGCGTACAATGTGTGTGTGTGTGTGGTGTGCGCCCCGAGTGGGTTTTTTTGTGTGTTGTGCGCGCGCGGTTGTGGAAAGGGCAAGCCTGGTTTAGTTCATATTTTTCTTTAGAAATGTTTACAAGAACGCGTTACTTCAGTTTAAACCCGATGCGACCCCGTTATGTTTTTCAAGTTACACAAAAGCCTAAGAAAATAAATGAAAAAACATCCCCAAGATTCAATGAACCCACGAAGTTCTCGGCTAAAAATATTTTCGTGTTCTAAAATGCCGAATTTCCTTTGCGACACTTTACATTTTTCTGGTAAAACAAAAGGTACAATCGGGAGAGACAAGGAACAAACCAAAAAAAAAGCAGCAAAAACAACAACAAAAAAACAAACGGAAGTTTAGTGATCGAAGGGATGTTTGTGTCAGTCAATAAAGGCATGTTTAAGGGGGCCTTTCCCCCCCCCCCCCCCAAGGGGGACCCCCCCCCCCCTCTCCCTTTTGGTTAGGTGTGCAAAGAGGTCCTGACCCCTGATTATTTTCAACTTTTCTGTTTCCCTCCTATATGTGCATGTTCCTCTCTCTTTTGCTTTTTTTTTTGGGGGGGGTACATGCTTTTGGGTGATTTTAAAATTTTTTGTGTGGGTTTTTTTTTTTTTTTCAATAAAAAAAAGCCAGCGTTCAGAGTTGTTCCTTGCCGTTTTAGTGAGCTGTAGGACTGGTTACTGGTTTGTTCATTATTTTTATTAGAATCATGTTTTTTGAAAAAAAATTGCATCGAGATTTTTTTGATTTGGGATGTTAGAAATAACTCGCTGTAGAGTTTCAGAAAAAGAGAAAACTTCACACCTGTTTTTGTCATAGATATAACCCTCAAAAAAAGACATTTTCAGAAAAGTAATGTCATCATCCTTTTTTCCCTTTTTACTATAAAATTCAGATTCTATTAAAAAGTCAGTTATAAAGTTTTCATTAATTTTTGGTGACACAATTAAAAAGGGGCTGTTATGGTTTAATAGCTGATGAGTGGTGCCCAAAACCTGTTTTGGAAAAAATTGGAAAGTCACAAAACTGGCCCTATTTTTTGGCGTTGTTTATTTTAATACTGTAAAAAAAAATTTTGCTTGATTTTTTTCCTTATTTGCTTTTTCTTGCGGATAAAAAACCCCCAACCCCAACACCACACACACACACACGCACACACACACACACCCCCAACACACGCCACACCCCACACCACACCACACACACACAAAAAACCCCCACCACCACACACACACACACACCAGCACTGGAACGGTAAATTTTTAAACAAAAACCCAAA
>JASPKP010005734.1:0-15370 GCA_030674155.1 Stramonita haemastoma | reverse complement strand
TTGGATTTATTCTTTTATTCGGGGGAAAAGGTAAGCATTCTTGTGTTTTTTTTCATAAAGTCCCTGTGTGTATGCAGTTTTGCAAATGTCATCTGTTCCCACAGGCACACGATGGCCTACTCTTATGAAAAGTGGAACGGATTTAACGTGTGCACAAGGTGTTTCTGCGTGCTGTTCGCACACGGGGCCTTGGTTTAAAGTCTCATCCGAAGGACTTTTGGGGTAGAGTGGAGAGAAAGAAAGAGAGAGCTCACTCAAGATTGATTTATTCACAAAAAGGCCATTGGCCATACATGAAGGGGTTGTCAAATTGCTGAGTATTTTGGTGTGGGATAAAAAAAAAAACCCAGCAATAACAACAAAAAATATTGTATTATGTATAGCAACAAACTAATTAGTAAAAATATGACTTAAGATAATAAAACATCTCTTATTGTGAAAGCATTACACAGATGTAAAATGAGCCTGTGCACAACCTCAGGCTGACTTGACGCCATTGAGTAAACAGTCTAAATGTCAAATTAGGCTGAAATTCTGCCTAACAAGTAACATCTCTAACACTGGACAGCATAACACAAAATGCTCTTCATCTTCAGGTGCTTGCTTACATAATGGGCATAGTAACCCGAGGTCATCAAAACCATATTCTCTGTATCTGAGTTTTCAATAACGATTGTCCATATCAAGCCTTAGATATGGTTTGATATCATGTGTACTTAGAAATTGTCTATAGATACATTTGATATCTTTCAGTTTCACTGGATTGTATATGGTCACTCCATTGCTGCCATCAGCAGTCAATCTTTGCCTGAAAGCATTTATAAATGAGAGAGAGACAGACAGAGACAGAGAGAGAGTTCATGTGTGTGTGTGTGTGTGTGTGTGTGTGTGTGTGTGTGTGTGTGTGTGTGTGGTGTGTGTATTCTTTTATATCGAGGATAATGGAATAAGCAATCATATGCTTTTTTTTACATCCAGTCCCCATGTGTATGCAGTTTTGTAACTGTCATCTGTTCCCACCAACACAGGATGGCCTACTCTTACAAAAAGCAGAACAGAATTTAACTGCCCAAGATGTTCTGCATGCGCTGGCACACGGGCCTCAGTTTATAGTCTCATTCGAAAGACTTTTGCCGTTTTTGGGGAGAGTGGAGGAGTCTGTGCGGTGTGTGTGTGTGTGTGTGTGTGTGTGTGTGTGTGTGTGTGTGTGTCACTGTGTGTGTGTGTGTGTGTTGGATTTGTTAGGCCTAACCGTAAAGTTTGGGGATTACAAACTCACAGTAGAGTTTCTATAAAATCATCCAGTAGCAAGGAGTGGGAGTCCGCTGTGGACTAAGTCTGCACAATCAATCTGCCTCCGCCCAAGCAGACAACGTGAGTGTGTCAAGGTTGCCAACTAGAAACCAGCTAGCAGACAACAGTTTCGTGATAGAGTGATTCCTCCTGGCCCCGATAACTTACTTCACCAGGAGTCAAGCAAAACGCACAGGGCCTGTATAAAAAAGCATGGCAAAAAATACGCTCATATTCAATGAATTGTAGCATCAACCAAAAACAGAAAGTGATTTACCAGTCAACCTTGCAAGCACCTTGCCCGTGCACGCCATCTTAGAAGTTCAGGTCAAAGAAGAATAACCAATGAGATTACGCACATCCCTTGGCCTAACTCGTACTTCCGGTGAAACTGTCATGGCAGATAGTAGACGGAATTGAGGATATTTGTTGAAAAAAATATCTTGACTGGTACGTTCAGTTTCTCTTGTTTCAGTTTGTTCGCCGAATGGAAACAGTTATCGTCTTACTTTTGATGTGACACTGCTTTGATCAAACCAGACTTTGAGCCAGTGGAGGTTTTTATTATTATGGATTTCATTCATTCATTGCTGTCATTACTCATTACCAGAAGAAAAGCTTGGGCTGACTTATCAGAGAAATCTGCTCTTTTTAAACCATGTGAGACAACAAGAAAAGTGGTAACTGTGAAAAAAATAGTGAGAAGTAATTGTTTTGAGCAAGTGATCGAAACATTGTGTTTATGTACACTTGCCATAGGTCTATTCTAAGTTGATAAACGAGTTTGCTTAATCATATGAATCATTAATTACTCTGGATATGAGGTCAATTCAAAATTGTATCATCTTACGCAGCTCATCATTTTGGTAACAGTTTCATTTGGTTTTAATGCACATTCAGTAACTGCTAATGAGCACATCCATATGAACTGGCTGTTCTAAAGAGCACTTCTTTCTATTGACAATCCTGCCCACAACCTATTTTTGGTGTTTTTTGTTGGGGAGCTTTTTTGTTTTGTTTTTTTCGGTTGTGGGTTTGGTGGGTTTTTTGGGGGGGATGGGTTTTTTGTTGTTGTTGTTGTTGAACTGCTTTTCTGGTTGTTATAATGTGTATTGTGATTTATGGGCTATAGGTACACAGAGGAGCTTTTCCCCCAATCACCAAGGCATCTTTACTGATCATAAAATCAGTGAGTCTTCAGAGCTCAGTAGGATCTAGCTCTTTCCTGGCAACAAAACGGCATCGAAAATTTTTGCAAGTTTTAAGTCTTGTGATTCAAGTGATTGCCTTCTTAAGTTCCATGCCTGCTTTTGAAATTGTTTATGTTTTGTGGTTGGTTTGGGGTGTTCTGTGGTTGGTTTGGGGTGGGGGTTTTTTGTTTTGTTTTTTTAACATTCTCTGATTCTGTGTTTATTTTACATGAAATTGAGAGTCTTTTAGTCTTACTCTCTGTCATTCCTAAGACACTATAAACAGTGTAAAGTGTAATTTTATAGTGTCTCTAGTCTAGAGGTCCGTGGAATGCCAGTACCATTTTATAAAGGAAGTACACTTAGTGTTTTATAAAGGTAGGAACACTTCGTACAAGGTCACTGGTCAGCATTTGTGGAATAGTTCTGGGCTGTTGATGAAAACAAGAAGCCAGCAGTGTGCCTCTGAAAGCCGCCAAGAAGATGCCAAGCTGATGACTTTTTTTTTTGTTTTTTTTTTTTGTTAAACTCTGACTCATCATGCCTGCCTGGCAAATATTTATGATGCTGATACTCTGATAGTAGTACCAGGACTGGAGCGAAAGAGAACTTTTAGGCGTTTCTCATCTTTGTGTCAGTGTGTTTTACATTAGTGATTAGAGAGTATTAGCATGCTCTTTTGATTTTTTTATCATTTGTTTTTCCTTTTTTAACTTTTTAACAAAATTTACATCATTTATTTATTTATTTAAATGCGTGTGTGTTTCGGTTGGGGTTATTTTTCGTTTGTTTTTGGTTGGGGGGGGGGGGGGGGGGGGGGGGGGGCTAATTTTTTAGTCACTGCAGATTTCTGATAACAGATGATGGATTCAGACAGCTATTTTGAAGTATTTCCAAAAAAGAGCTAATTGCTGCAAGAGATACACCACCCATTGTTTAGAAAACAAACAAACAAAAAAGCCATCTGCATACATGTTTACAATACATGTATTTATTTAGTTGTTTCACAGTGGCAATGACAGTGGCTTACAGTTACAGGGGAGGTTTTCTTTTAATAGTACAGGGGAGGTTTTAGTCAGTGTTTTTAGAACAAGGCTACTTTAACGCTATAGTATAACAGTGTAACTGTTGTTGCCACTGTGAAAACAAGTTAACACATTGTAAGCGTTATGTATCAAGTAACAATACTGACATTGTAAGCAGACTTTAACCTGAGAAGATTCCAGCTTTTTTTTTTTTTTTTTTTTTTACATAAAGCATAAATTTATATCAACCAAATGAATAAATAATCTGATTCTCAGTGTGAGATTTAAGATGCTCCTCTTTTCTGTGAATCCAGTTTTTACTCATTATCATTTGATGTGTGTGTGTGTGTGTGTGTGTGTGTGTGTGTGTGTGTGTGTGTGTGTGTGTGTGTGTGTGTGTGTGTTACAGTTCAGACAAGACACATGGACACCATGTCGAGGCTATCATCATCACATTGCACCAAAGTCTTCATACAGAGAGATTTTTCAGAGGGCACAGCAGTCCGGTTCCAGAATAAATTTCCACAAGAACTTGAAGGAAAGGTAACAACATTTCTCTCTCTCTCTCTCTCTCTCTCTCTCTCTCTCTCTCTCTCTCTCTCTCTCTCTCTCTCTCTCTCTCGGGTCGGCGGAGTGATCTCCCTTGGAGGTAGGTAGGAATATTATTTTGCTGTGAACTTGTTTATCAAAATAATACACTTCTATCCGAAACAATGCCCGTTGTCGGACTACCAACAACGTTGAACGTGACTCTGGATGCCCTGCTCCAAGAAAACCATCTCACTTCGTGGAAAATTGCTGGAAGTGGCGATTAGCACAGTCGTTGTGCTACGACTGCAAGCCAGCCCGGCCAACAACAGCAACATGGCGCAACACGACACCCTTGTCAGCTCCCGCAGCTACCGACGAAAGCCGCCAAGCCAGATTGACAGAGACAGACGGAGGACAGAAGAGAGGAGAAGGACAACACAGAGGCAAGAACAGGAGGCAAGTGAAATTGTTACATCAGAGGAACAATCACAATGTTTATTTGTGCCCACACCTCCTTCAAGCTGCCCTGTGTTTTTCACTGACACACCCCTTCTGCCACCAACACGCTGTCACAAGAAGACGCACGTGAAATCCGCCATGCACCGAGCCATGTCAAACAGGCAGAGGACGTCATGCATGCTGACGTGAAACGTGGTGACATTGACCTTGTGTCTGTGTTTACGACGGAAACCACGGATTGTGACGATCGTCTGGCGAAAGTACAGCAAGTTGGAGCAAGTGCCGATGTCATCAGGGACTATGTAGCTGCACTGACGGATAGAACCTTGCAGAGGAGGCTTAAGGACACTCGCAGGAACCAGGAATTTAATCGCGTGTTCACCAGCAAACGGCATACAGACACGCTGGTTTGCGAAAACTGACGATCTTGTTTTTCAATTTCAATGGACTGCTGCTGATGACACACCCCGGATTTGTTTTGGTTTGTGAAAAGGAACACCAGGCTGATGACCAACAACGAAAAATTTGTCTTCCAGAAGCTGAAGCTGTGGTGCCTTGCCGACCGGGAGAGATTCAAAGATCAAATCAGTGCCGGGCGTGATGTAATGCATGTAATCGTGGACGCTGTTCGATTCTTCCTTGGTTAAATCCGTACGCGCGCGTGTGTGTGTATGTGTTGTGTGTGTGTGTGTGTGTGTGTGTGTGTGTGTGTGTGTGTGCGTGCGTGCGTGCGTGTGTGTGTGTGTTATGTGTGTGTGTGTGTGTGAGTGCGTGCGTATATGTGTGTATGTATGTGAATTTGAGGGTGTGTATGTGCGTGCGTTCGTGTGTGTGTTTATGTGTGTGTGTGTGTATGAGTGTGTGTGTGTGTGTATGTGTGTGTGTGTGTGTGTGTGTGTGTGTGTGTGTGTGTGTGTGTGTGTGTGTGTGTGTGTGTGTGTGTTGGAGCATGTGGAGATGTATACATGTTTGTGTAGGTATTTATGTGCACGTGTGTATGAACGTGGATGTGTGTGTGTATGTGTGTGCGTGTATGTACGTATGTGTATGTGTGTGTGTATGTGTGTGCGTGTATGTATGTATGTGTGTGAGTGTGTGAATGTGTGTGTTTGAAGGAGGGAGAAAGTGTGTATGTTTGTGTGTGTGTGTGTAGGGGGGGTGCATATGTGTGAGAGAGAGAGAGAGAGAGAGAGAGAGAGGTGAGGAGGAGAGAGAGAGAGAGAGAGAGAGGAGAGAGAGAATAGCTGAACCCGACATGCCTCCTGGATTATCACGGATCTGTCACGTGTTAGTGGTGTAGAGTTGCACAAGCCATGAAAAAAGAGGGAAGAAGAGTCATCGTAACATAGTTTTCTTGTCGCTGACCAGTTTGTTGTTAGATGGTGATTTTTGGATTTGTACAGTTTTGTGGAAATTCCTCCCCCTTGACAATTTCAATTGTAAGGGTTAATCAAAGCTTATGAAAAAAGGATCTAAATTTATCATGTAACAATGTTATGGCATCCATGACATGATGACCTTTTGGGTTGTAATTAAGGAAGTTCTAAATACATGACATTTTGTGTGTTGTGCCCAGCCCCCCTCCCACTGTCCCCTTGTTAATGGGCATCCTGCCTACAACAATAAACTTTTGTCATTGTCATTGTCATTGTCATTGTCTCTCTCTCTCTCTCTCTCTCTCTCTCTCTCTCTCTCTCTCTCTCTCTCTCTCTCTCTCTCTCTCTCTCTCTCTCTCTCTCTCTCTCTCTCTCTCTTTAATTTTTAGAAATATTTGTGTATGACATGTTTTGAAGGTTATACAGTTATACTGAAATTCCTTGTTTTCACAAATGAATGAAGCTCAGTGGTTTATATTTGTCTTCCTATGAAAGAAAAAGGGCTCCTTTTCTGTTATAATTCATTTTGTTATTAATGCATACATGTACATCATGGGTTTTAAGTTTGGAAACAAACATTCTAAAAGCTACTCATGATGTATAAAATGGCTCTTTATTTTATGTTTTACTAGAGTAAAGTAAGTATCTTCATGAATATTCATGATCTTTATGATAAGATGTTATTATTATATGATATATGATATTATTATTTTAGTTGTTTATCACTTGGGGATGCCAGGGGCTCTATCACAGTGAGTTTGTTATAAAGAGCACCTCCACCTTCTGGAAATTCTGTGCTAGAAATCTCCTTTTTCTATCACTCTCTTTGTCTTTTTTCTGTACCTTGCTATCACCTCTCTTGCTTAATATTTTCTGCCTTTTCAGCCCATTCTCACTGCCTTTTTTGTTAATAAAAGGTAATGGTAAGGCAAAGGTGTCCCATAACCTATGTGGTTGTAGGGGAGTGAGGCATCAGAGACCACAGCTTCTCTAGGGGCCAGCATGTTGAGGGTGGCACCCATCTCATCTCCCTCACTCCTTTCCCTTCCCTGACCCTAAAGAGGGCAGGTACCCATTTACAGCTGGGGGAACTGTACTGTAACCAAGGTGCACAAACTGTCACCCATCTGATTGGTAACCATGCTCGATGCTGCTTAACATTGGCTGGGGGAAAGTGAGCGCTCTGACCACTGAGCTATCCCGTCCCCTTATTGTTGAGTAAATTTTAAAATCTTTCCTTTCCAAGTGTTTTTGTAATATTGATGTCGTTTATGTGACATTTTGCCATATTGTTTTTGTTCTGGCAACCCCATACAGCCATAGTGATATTGCAAACATAGGGGCAGACACATGATGTCCATTCTACAGTGTTGTTTGCCCATACTGCATTTTTATGTACTTTTTTGTACTTTGAAGTGTACAGTATTCTCTTTTTAAAAAATTTTTTTGTAACCTGGAGATGATGAATCAAGCAGAATTAAGGAATTAAATAATTATGGTACTTTCATAAATTTGTCACTTATGATTTGTTTTTAGGTGTAACACTTAACAGTGTTCAATTTTTGAAGGGACTAGATGGTGTTGATAATGATTTAGGGATGAAAGTTATTGGAGTTTCTGAAAGTGGATAAGGTGACATCCATAACATTGTCTTTGTGGTCAGTGGGGCTGTCACCAACATGAAATGAAATTATATAAGTTAAAAGTGTTCACAAATGGTGAAACGCTTACAAAATTTTTATAAAATTTATGACTCTGTTTTGTTGCTTGTGTTTTGAAACAAGTCTGATAAAATATGATAGGAATACGATATTTAAAAGATTTGAATATTGTATGGATCAGTATCAGATTATCTGATCAAGATGCAAAAAAAAAAACAACTTAGAAATAATTGGAGCTCAACATCTTTTCTTTAAAAAAAAAAAGGGGGGGGGGGGGACTAAATAGTCAGACATTTTGGGAGAAAAAGGTTTTTACACTGGTATTAATGCAAAGTTTAGTTCAGCCATCAGTTTAAAACTTTGTGTCAGGGTTGTGATCTCCCTTCCTCCCTCCTTCCTCCCCCTTTATTTTGTTTCTCTACTCTTGTAGGCAATTGTTACTAGTGTTAGCGAAGGGCTTGACTCATCAGTCATCAAAGTTATAAGTATGCATAGCAGTTGACAGACTGAAAATTCAAGGAATTTAGATTACATCAAAACTAAGATGGCAGGAAGGTTAAGCTGTTCACTTGCATAACAAGTAAACTATGAGGATCTGGGTTCAACTCCCAGCCTTACCTTTCTTCCCAGTTCGACAAGAAAATCGAACTCAATGTCAAAGGCCATCGGATGAGACTATAAAATGAGGCCCTGTACACAAATGCGCGCAGAACATCTTGCACACATGTTAAAAATCTGCTCCACCTTCCGGAAGATTAGGCTATCTGAGTATTGCACACTGGTAGGAACAAATAGCCTTTTTTTTTTTTGAAACACATGCGCTCAGATACACACATTTATTGGTGAACCTTTGAGTTTTAGCAGAGGAACGCACGCACACGCACGCACGCACACACACACACACACACACACACACACACACACACACACACACACACACACACACACACACACACACACACACACACACACACACACACACACACACGAAAAGACGACATATTTTCAAAGACCATATTTTCCACTGTTTGCTGGACTTCTCAGGTTGATCGAGCAACGCTGGAGAGAACCATCAACACAATCAATGAGATATATCTGGAGGCAGAGTCTCTGAGTGGCAGAACCTACTGTGAGAGCTGTTTTGCCTGCCTCACAGCATACATTGCCTACCTCTGCATGGACACATATTATGAAAAGGTTTGTCACTCCAGCTATCACCTTTCTCCTCTCCTTTCTTCTGCTGATAATGTGTGATGTAGTTTCAGAAGAATACTTTCCAGCAGAGTCATGAGGTAATTCTTACCATTTAAAAAAAATATAGAACTTTTATCACTCACACAGAGAGCTCATTTAGAGTGTTCCTGATCATGTGTCGGAATTGTTTGTAAGTATGTATAGAGAAGGAAATATGTAACAGTGACATGTGTGGGTGTATGTATATGGGCATGCATTTGACTTTCAAGTCAAGTCAAACTTTTATTTCCAGATGGTACATTGAGCATGCATGTGTGTGTGTGTGTGTGTGTGTGTGTGTGTGTGTGTGTGTGTGTGTGTGTGTGTGTGTGTGTGTGTGTGCACAAGTGTGTGTGTGTGTTTGTGTGTGCATGTGTGTTTGTGTGTGCATGTGTGTGTGTGTATATGTGTGCTTATGCAAGAAGAGAGCAAGGAATTGGTTAAGATATTATTTTAAAATAGTCAGTCAATGGATTTGCATTGTTGTTTACAACAAATTAAATAAAAAGTTGTGGCATTATCATCTCCCTGACACATAACTTTATGTACACATAGTGACATATGTATGCTCGCATACACACACATTTGCATGTGCACACACACACACACACACACACACACACACACACACACACACACACACACACACACACACACACAGGGTTCGCAATAACCGGTAATTGTCGGTATTTTACCGATTGTAAACAGGGAATACCGAAAATTTTCGAAGCAGCCGGTACCGCGTACCGATTCTGTTTGCCTGTGACCGATTAGATTTCCGTCTCCAAAAAAAAAGTCTGAAGTGACATTTTCTGACAGTCTGTCATGCGCCTGTACTGTGCTTACGCACCTACCCCTTCTAGTTTCTACCCACCACCCCTTCCGACGAACTATCTTTGGCGCCAGCCTCATTATTAGCCTAGCACGCAGAACAGCAAGCTTTACTGTGAAAGAATAGAGCTTCGCGCTCTTCTCAGCATGACAGTGATTTCCATTCACAATGAGTAATTGGGCCTAGATTGATTTATTCTTTTAATCTTTTATATCGAGGATAATGGATAAGCACTCCTGTGCTTTATTACATCCAGTCCCCGTGTGTATGCAGTTTTGTAAATGTCATCTGTTCCCACCGGCACAGGATGGTCTACTCTAACGAAAAGCCAAAAGCGGAGGGTCTATGACTATGAATTTGCGCGTTGCTTTGAGAGATAAGAGTCGAAAACAAAATCTAAATTGAACGAAGGATCTTGATGAGCGCTAAGCATAGCTATAGAAACAAGAAAGAAGAATATAGGCCTAAGTCACACGAATGATGTCATGCAAAACAACAGACTGACACAGACAGTGGCACAGGCGCTAGAAAAAAAAAATTCCTGCGTGGCTTCGTGAGGAAGAAGCGAGTGGCAGCAGCACGGCAGTCAAAGTCTCTGAGAGATTTGCGTTCAATTTAGATTTAGTTTTGCTGCCGAACAACCCCCCCCTTAGTGAATAGTTTCGTTTTGTTCACGTACCGGATTTTATTTTCTGGGGACCGATTTTGGGGGAGTTGGTCAAGATATCTCTGAAATGGCAAGTCGCAGTACCGGTTTTAAAAAATCCTAGCGCGAACCCTGACACACACTGACTCTCTCTCTCACTCTCAAGCAGGAAGTAGCACCAGATGTTGGTAAAACTGTACTTGTTCATTCATACTCACTGAGGAAAGTGCTATGGTGTGCAGTGTTTGAAACGTGTTGCGCGCTACCTTGATGAGCAGAACAAAACAGTGTACGTCCCCAGGGCTTGATGATTGTAGACCCAGCAGAGAGAGGTCTCAGAGTGGTATCCTTTTTAGTCCCTGGGCAGTGTGGGTTGTCAGGTAATGAGCTATGTTAAAGAGTAAATGTGGACAGTTTGTGCATGGTGTGGGTTGTCTGGTGGTGAGTTACATTGAGTCAGTGTGAGTGGTGTTGGTTGTCTGACGGAGAGTTATAATGAGTCAGTGTGGACAGTTTGTGAATGGTTTGGATTGTCTGATTACAAGTTAAAATAATAAGTGTGGACAGTTTGTGGGTTATCTGTTTGAATTCATAAGATTTAGTGTAGTCATGAAGGTTTTTTTTTATATGGATTATCATGGGGAGAGAGAAATATGCATACACTCAACTTCGCAACCATGCATGCTTTAAGTGAACAAACATGGGCTTGTACACAAGAAGACACTTCTTTTCTTAATACAGGCCAGTGATAGGCTAGTATGTACACCAGATCAACTGTTTTCCTGTATTGCTTTTTGATACTGGCTTTTTTTTTCATGTGTGCTGCTGTGGTTTGACTACAATATTTGTAATCTTGTTCTTTTTTTTTAAAAAATTTGTGTTTCTAATATCATTGTCATTTTAGAGAGAGAAAAAGAGGGAATGAGTGAGAAAATGCAAAGTAGTTTAATGTGGTAGGCTTTAAGCCCTTTTGCATGTGGACAGTCGGGTGGGAACAAAACAAACAATCCAGAATTATTTTAGATAGACAGTAGTGAGAGAGAGAGAGAGGAGGGAGGGAGGGATGATTCATAGCAAACTAAAACAGCTGTTAACGTTATGTCCTTGACCGTGATGCAGCTGGAAATTTGCATTCTGGCAGAGCAGCAGCATCGATGATCCCCAGTCTGCCCAACAGTGAACTTCATCCTCCCCACTGTCCTGTATCATAATCAGTTGATGTGTGACCATTTCTGTTCACCCTGCTTCAGTCACCTTCCAGTTGGTGTTGTGCTCAACCTGTTTTTGTTTTTGTTTTTGTTTTTTTCCTCCACCATGCCCAAGTCCTTTCCAGTGCGGCCTCAAACACAGGGTTACTTTAGGATCAGGATGTTGCTGCGCTGAATGTAACCGGTAGTCATGTTAGAGGGAGAGAGGAGGGGGTCTTCTCTCCACACACTTTTGGCAAGAGGTTTGGCAGGCCACACATCTTTGCATACAGGCTGTGCAGTGAATGGACAAATTATGTTGTATCAGATCAGTTTTACTTGATGTTTGGTATTCCTCATGTGCTTCAGACTTCATATTAGCTTCTTTTTTTTTTCTCACTCTGAGTGTGTGGATCAAAGGATCACATTTTCAAAGATACTTGGTATGAAAATGAATGTAATAGAGTTGAAGGGAACATGTGCTGTATAGTAGTGGTCCTAAATGTGCTCAACATGATGGATCATTTCAGTACTGTAATTAATATGTTGACTTGGTTGTGCAATAACTTGATCATATATCTAAATCTAGAAAGTAGAACACCAGTGATTTTTTTTTTCTGGATTGGGGGGGGGGGGGGGGGGGGGGCAGGCTGCTCTGGGAAAAAAATATACTAAGTGTGTAAATTTTGATGTAAAAAAAAAATCTAAAGTATGTTTTAAATGAGCCACATTTAGATAAGTGGTGCTTCAGTATGTTTATTTAAAAAATCAAATATTTATTCCTCAGACATTCAAGTCTCTATACGATACATGTCAGTATGTGTCATTATAACAAAAGAAATATTTTCTGTACATTTTTGTGAAAGTTGAAATGAACCATGTTAAAATGGCTCTTAACCAAGAAGAATCAAGTGAAATCAAATTTCCCTCTCTGTAATAATGGCAGTTTGGGAATGATTCATTTGCTTGGGTTCAGGTTACTTTCTTTCAAAACTTTAGTAATAATTCAGATATTCACCATTTTTCTTGCGCTCCAAGTGTTTACATAAAAGAAATCGCATAAGAATTTGCATTTATTGTCATATCTTTAGCATGTACAATTTTTGAAAGCTGGCAGGCATTCCAAACTCAAAAATTTTCTTAGAAATGTCAACATTATTTAAATGAAAATTCCATGAAATTATGTACTTTATGATGATATTGGCATAATGAAAAGCTGACTTTTAGTCTGCTGGTCTTATTACATCTCTCTGGGTACAAAAGAAAGACAGTATGTAGAAAGGAATAGTGAAGTGAAGAGTTGCAACCACCTTGTATCTGGTAAGTACAAAGTTTGAATAGATATTATTTCAGTGTTGCTGGGGGGGGGGGGGGGGGTAACTGTACAGTGTAAAGTTTCTTATTTAATGTCCCAAAAGAAGGACAAGGCCCCTGCTCTGTAAATAGCAATGCCTAGTGCTTTGTGTTTCACCCTTTCTGTTGATCAAATGAAAGCAAGGTCACAATCATTTTGTGATCTGTGACCAAGTACACACATGTTCTGTATGTCCCAACAGATAGGAATTGGTAGTGTTCTGTACATTCCAATCATAATTTATGTTGTTACCATTATTTTGTAACCAAAGTGAATTAGCAGTCATTTTCACGTGTGTCATGAACATTGGTTGTTTTCATGTAATGTGTTTCTTTCCTCTATGTCAGATGGGAGTTATGATTGAGACAGTCGAGACGAGGGCTGTGAAACTTTTCTTTTAATGCTATTTTTATTTTTGAAAGTAGGCAAAATGCAGGCATGCACGCTCCTACAAAAAGACTTTTGCATTTTCTCAAGAAGAAGTTTCCGGCCATCCTATTATTGTAAAAAAAAGTTTTCCTCATTCTTTGTTCCCCCAGCATTGTTGTTTTAAGTTTTATTACAAGATGATTCCTTGTTGAAAATTCAATGTGCAGTGTTCAAGCATCATTTTCAGTTTTTAATGGCAGAATTTTAGTTTCTAGTTTCACTTTCCCATGATCTCGTGCTTGAAGCATTTAAAAAAGATTCAAGCTAAAATAGCTGATCATAGCAATATGGTTTTAAACAGCTGAACAAAGCTGTATACATTTATTGTTTGGTTAGAACATCAACTCACTCTTGAATCAATAAAGAAACAAGAGAATTAAACTTTAAATATCAATACACATATCTGTCATTTTATGGTTTTGACTCATCTCTTTCAGTCACATTTGCAATGTCATTTAAGCAAAATTGAATTATCACAGATAATTCATACCGCAACATTTTTTTTTGTATGCTTATGCTTAAAGTTTCCTTTACAGCCCCAAAGATTTGGGGGTATTTTTAGATTTCAAGGCAGGCTTTCTCTGCTTTTTTTTTTAATGAAGTTTTCACTTTTTTTGTTCTGTTTAAATAAGCAGAATATATATATATTATATATATATATATATATATATATATATATATATATATTATATTATATATATATATATATATATATATAAAATAAAAGGGTTCTAATTTGGAAAAAGCAGTACAGGCTCAAAATCAAAGTGATTGACCTGGAAGACTTTCCTGATGTTGGAGCTGTCGTCAGTTTCTTGTACAAATGTACATTTTTCTGTGTGTCTTGTTAACTGTCAGCGTAACATACCTTTACACCCTTTCTTCATACTTGACTGCACTTTTCTTGATGTTTGGTGTCATTGCTGTCTGGTAGCAGTATTGTTTACAGATCTCTATGATATATTGGAGATCTAAAACAAAAAACAACACTAGTGATAAAAGCGTTGCTGTCATATAAAGGATAAGACTGGAAATTTATGCCGTAGGTCTCAAGACTGTAAATTTAGGCTGTAGTTCTCAGTGTTAGCCTATCAGAGATATTAATTTCTAAGAAGATTTTTTTTATTATTATTATTTCTGAAAAAATATTGACCTATTCATTTGTAATGGAACAGGGATGTTTGATCTCCCGTTTCTTTCACACTTCAAGAGCAAAGTGTTATCGCAATTGTGGGAAAGATGGCCTTAGCGAAGAGGCTATTAAAGTACAGATATTTTGCCACAAGGAAAATGCATGCATATGGAAGTAGACACGAGGTCCCCATCCACGTAAACGCACTTATCACAATTCACAGGTTTGTCTGCAAACAGCATGTTTTGTGACGCTTGCAAGGGAAGGGAACCAAGGTCACTCCATCACAATTTTTTTAACTAATATTCAAAGTTTTGTAGAAAATTGTGGTATCTGCAGGAGTTTTTGTGTTAGTGCATGAGCTCATTTATGCTGTTTTTCTACAAAAGAACCACTTTATTTCTTGATTTAGATTCGGCAAAATTCTGTTTTAAGCTGTATTTGGGCTTGACAACGAAAAGACTGGTACACATTTTTGTTTTGAAAAATTGATTCTTCTTGCAGTCCTGCTAGTAAAATCAGCAGTCTTGTGATTATTTTTTAAGCCCCATTTTAGAGTGAAGTACTAAATTGTTATGTACAGGATGTTTATCAGATATCAAAAACTGTTTTGTCTGTTGTAAATAGTGAAGAACTAAAACAAAACAAGAAAGCAAAGGAAAATGTTAAAACAAGTTGTACAGGTAATTTTGTTTAAACTGGATTATTTCAGCATAGTTTTTAAAAGAACAGTTAACATGAAAAACAAAAGAGTATGGTCAGTTTCAAGTTCATACCAACATTTTCATTCTCACCAGCTGTCAACTCAGTCTTCAAATCTTTTCAGCTAACTCAATTCAGAGAGAAACTGGAGTTTGTGTGTGTGTGTGTGTGTGTATAAGTACACGTGTGTGTGTGTTGTTGTGTGTTGTGTACGTGTGTGTGCGTGTGTGTGTGTGTGTGGTCTTTTTAATGGTCCAGCTAACAAAGGCTGCATGAAGGATTCTTTTGGTGATGGAAAGACAGTAATTATATCTGTATAT
>JASPKP010000573.1:0-22500 GCA_030674155.1 Stramonita haemastoma | reverse complement strand
TGTATGTATGTATGTATGTATGTATGTATGTATGTATGTATGTATGTATGTATGTATGTGTGTGTGTGTGTTGTGTGTGTGTGTTTATGTATGTATGTATGTATGTATGTATGTATGTATGTATGTATGTATGTATGTGTGTATGTATGTATGTAATTATGTATGTATGTATGTATGTATGTATGTAGTATGTATGTATGTATCTGTCTGTCTGTCTGTCTGTCTGTCTGTCTGTCTACCCACCTTCCATCTATCTATCTATCTATATATCTATCTATCTATCTATCTATCTATCTATCTATCTATCTATCTATCTATCTATCTATCTATCTATCTATCTATCTTTCTATCTATCTATCTATTCCATCCATCTATCTATCTATCTTTCCGTATGTCTATCTATCTATCTATCTATCTATCTATCTATCTATCTATCTATCTATCTATCTATCTATCTATCTATCTATCTATCTATCTATCTATCTATCTATCTATCTATCTGTTTGTCTGTCTGTCTGTCTGTTATATCTTCTTCTATCTATCTATCTATCTATCTATCTATCTATCTATCTATTATTTATCGTCTATTCTTTTATTTTTAGGAGAATGGAATAAGCACTCTTGTGCTTTTTCTTTACATCCAGTCCCCCGTGTACATGCAGGTTGTTTTTTTTTAATTGTCATCTGTTTACACCGGCACACAGTGATCCAATCTTCGAAATCAGATGTGCGTGAGATGAGTACCATCAGTGCAGACTCCACTCCTCCGAAAGTTCTTCGGATGAGACTATAAGCTGAGGTCCCATGTACGAACGCATGCAGAACATCTCGGGCACACATTAGCGCCCGAACCGGCTGTCAGAAAAGTAGGTTATTATGTACCGGTAGGAACGGATGAGAACGTTATTTTAAAAAAATTCCCAAAATGCAAGCACACGTACAGCGCCGTGTGTAGACTTCCGTGTTAAAGTCAAATGCGGTCACCTGGGATATACAGTCTTAAGTTGTGAGTAAGCTTCCCCCTCCCCCCCCCCCCCCCCCCCCCCCCCCCCCCCCCCCCCCCCCCCCCAGCAAAAATTTAAAGGGATACTTTTTACCTACCTCTACTGGCTGAATATTAAAGAAAAAACTTTATATTTCGACACCACCTTACTCAGTGTCTTCTTCAATAATTCTTTCATGTTTGCTTCTTAACTTGCAATGAAGTTTGGGTGATTTTTTCCCCCTCCTAACCCATACAAAATGGCCAGGAGGGTGGTGAGTAACAGGAGAGAAAAACTGTCAGAGTCCAGTGATTTTAACTCTCAGAGGACAGCCCTTGCTAGAGGAATCAGGGTCAAGACAACTGTTTTGTATAGCTGTCCACGTAGTGGATTTGCCCTTTGCAGATTTTTTCACACAGGGGCCCACATTGGCACTATGACTAATGCAGCTGTAACATAGCTTTTTTCATGAGCCTGGGGATCAAGAGTCTAACATAGTAGGAGTCGAATGTGATGTTGTTAGGGATTCTATGACTAATGCAGCTGAACATAGCTTTGTGAGCCTGTCCAAGGTGGGAATGCAGGGCGTTGTCGTGTGATTCCTTCCGTGTGTTCCGAACTCTTTGTTCAGGGTTGCAGAGAGTAGCCGACGTGGAGTAGCCACACAGAGTACAAAATTCGGAGTATTTTTTTTCATGCTAGTCAAAGCTCAAATATTAGAGTGGAAGCTTCAATTTTTCGATATGTACTAACCCGGCATGGTAATTCATTTGTTCAGAAAATTTCATTTTCTTACTATGTGTTTTGTAGTGGTTTTTTTTAATGATTTTTTTTTAAACAAAACCGTTACAAATGGGCCATATGTGGGGGAAAAGCAAGGGAGAGAACTGGCCGCCCCCAGTGAGTTAATGAGTGTTATGCTTAGGGCTTGTCATGGCTGAAGGTAATCTCAGTAGAATACATTAATTGTTGGAGTGGTTGCCCTCAGACCACATACTGTGACACACGTTTCTCAGCTCTTAATTCAGGGTTGTAGCAAAAAAAAAAGACCTACCAAGAAGTCTTTGCATATTGAGTGAGATAGGTAGCGCTCCTCTGTGTGTGTGTGTTGTGTGTGTGTGTGTGTGTGTGTGGGTGTGTGTGTGTGTGTGTGTGTGGTGTGTGTGTGGGGTGTGTGTGTGGTTTTTGTGTGTGTCTTCTTCTTCTTCTCTCCTCCTCCTCCTCCTCCTCCTCCTCCTCCCCCTCCCCCTTTTTTTCTTCTTCTTTCCCCTCCTTTTTCTTTTCTTCTTCTTCTTCTTCTTTTCTTCTTTTCTTCTTCTTCTTCTTCTTTTTCTTCCCCTTTTTCTTTTTCTTTTCTTCTTTTTCCCTTTTTCTTCTTTTTTTTTTCTTCTTTTCCTTCTTCTTCTTCTTTTTCTTCTTCTTCTTTTTCTTCTTCCTTTTTTTTCTTCTTCTTTTCCCCCTTCTTTTCTTTTTACTTCTTCTTCTTCTTCTTTCTCTTTTCTTTCCCCTTTTTTTCTTCTTTTTTCCCTTTTCCCTTTTCTTTTTCCCTTCTTCTTCTTCTTTTTTTTCTTCTTCTTCTTTTCTTCTTTCCCCCTCCTCTCCCCTCCTCCTTTTCTCCCCTTTTCCCTTTTTCCCCCTCCTCCTCCCTCCCCTTCCCCTCCTCCTCCATTTTCCTCCTCCTCCATTTCCTCCCCCCCTTTTCCCTTCTCCTCCCCTTCTTTCCTCCTCCTCCTCCTCCTTTTTCCTCTCCCCCTTTTCCTCCTCCTCCTTTTCCTCCCCTCCTTTTCCCCCTCCCCTTCCTACTCTCCCCTCCCCCCCCTCCTACCCCCCCTCTCCCCCTTTCCCCCTTTCCCCCCCCCCCCCACCCCTCCTCACTCCCATCCCCCACCCCCCCCCCTCCCCCCTTAAACCGCCCCCCCCCCCCCCACACACACTTACTACCTCATAAGAATGGTGTACGAAGGGGGGTTTTAAAAAGCGGACGATGAGAAAAGGGGCCCCAAAAAATTTTAACCCCTGTGCCCACGGTGCTGAGCCACCACTGTACCCCGTACACATAATCTCGCGGTGGCCCCCGCATCATGATCGAAGATTCGTAGGACACCATCAGAGAAATGGCTACAGGGAGAACTTCATAGCCGCCCCCCCACCTGCCAATAAAAAAAACCCCAAAAATATGTGGGGGGATGGATGTAAAAAAAAAAGATTATGAGTGGTTATTCTATGATCGTGGATATAAAAGATAATTAATAAAAATTAATAAATAAATAGGAAAGAAAAATTAAAATTTTAAAAAACTAAATAAAAAAATAAATAAAAATTTAAAAAAATAAAAATAAATAATAAATAAATAATAATAAAAAAATCACAACCAACCGTTGCCCTACTTTTTTCAGCTGCTATTTTTACCTGTGTGAGATTTGCTGTTGTTACCCGTGTCTGTGTTTTGTTGAGCCTTTGTCACCTGTTGTTTTTGCCTGTGTCAGTGTTGTTGTCTGTGTCCGTTGTCAATACCTGTGTCAGCTGTTGTTGTTTACCTGTGTCACCTGTTTTACCCGTGTCATGTTGTTGTTGCGTGTCACCTGTTAATATTGCCGGGGGCACCTGTCGTTAAAAGTGTTAGCTGTTGTGTTTCCTGTGTCATCTGGGGTTACCTGTCCCCTGTTGTGTTACCTGTGTGCCCTGTTGGTACCTGTGTAAAACCTGTTGGTTACCTGTGTCAGCTTTTGGGTTTGCTCCCCATGTCACCTGTTGTTTTCCCTGTGTCACATGTTGTTACATGTGTCACCTGTTGTTGTTGTCCCGTGTAAAACCTGTTGTAAAAATTTTTACCCCGTGTCACTGTTGGGTTTTTCCCCGTGTCACCTGTTGTTGTTGTCTGTGTCCCTGTTGTCAATACGTGTCAGCTGTTTTTGTTACCGTGTCAACTGTTGTTGTTGTCTGTGTCCCCCGTTGTCAATACTTGTCGGTTTTGTTACCTGTGTCACCTGTTGTTTTTGTCTGGTACCTGTTTTTTAATACCTGTGTCAGTGTTGTTGTTCCTGTGCCACTGTGTTGTCTGTGTCCCCCGTTTCAATTCCTGTGTCGCTGTTGTTTTTTCCCTGTGTCACCTGTTGTTGTTGTCTGTGTCACTGTTGTCAATACCTGTGTCAGTTTTGTTGTTACCTGTGTCACCTATTTTTCCCTGTGTCCCGGTTGTTGTTGTCTGTGTCCCCTGTTGTTTTACCTGTGTCACTGTTTTTTTCCTGTGTCAGTGTTGTTGTTACCTGTTCACCTGTTGTTGTTCCCTGTGTCACGGTTGTTTTTGCTTGTGTCACTGTTGTTGTTGTGTGTCACCTGTTAAAATTGCCTGTGTCCCTGTTTTTTTATGTGTTAGCTGTTGTGTTACCTGTGTTATTGGTGTTACCTGCCCCCTGTTGTGTTACCTGTGTTATATGGTGTTACCTGTCCCCCTTTTTGTGTTACCTGTGTTTATCTGGTGTTACCTGTCCCCTGTTGTGTTCACTGTGTTATCTGGTGTTACCTGTCCCCCTGTTGTGTTCCCTGTGTTATATGGGTTACCTGTCCCCTGTTGTGTTACCTGTGTTATTGGAGTTACCTGTCCCTGTTGTGTTACCTGTGTGACCTGTGGTCTGTTATGTACCTGTTGCGTTTACCTGTGTCAACTGTTGGTTACCTGTGCCCCACCTGTGTTGACTTACCTGTGTAATCTGTGGTTGTTTTCGTGTCACGTGGTTCCCTTTGTGTCAATTTTGGGTTGCCTGTGTTAGCTTTTGGGTTGTTACTTTTGTCACCTTTTTGTTTTAAACTGTGTTAAAAAAAAAAAACCCCCCCATCCCCAAAAAGCCCCCCCAAAAAAAAACAAACCTTTCCCCCAAAAATTTAAACAAAGCCACACACACAGACACACGCACAAACAAACATACACCACCACCACCACCACCACCACCACCCCCAAAACCCCAAACCCCCCAAATCCCCAAACCACCAACAAAAAAGGACCGTGAGTAATCAACAAAACAAACTCACAATAAATAGCTAGAAACAAAAAAACAAAAGGGAACAAACTAACAAAAAAAAAAGTACCCAACAACAACAACAAAAACAACAAACAACATTACAATGACCACGACAAACAGAAAATAACACAGACACTCACACAGGCAACACTACACAAACAAAAGCATACACGCCGCACACACATACACACAATACATTTCCACACAAATTTACACACATTCACACACACACACACACCACCAACACACACACACACCACACACACACACACACACACACAACACACACCCCCACACACGCACGCACACACACCCCACACTCACACACACACACTCACTCACTCACATCACTCACTCACTCACAAATTCACACAAAGCCCACCATTTTTTTCACACAAAACACCACACACACAAACCACCACACACACCACACAACACACACACACCAAACCCACACCACACCACACCACCACACACACAACACACCATTCCCCACCCCAATTTGTAAAAGAGTTAAGGGAAAGGGGTTCACACACTACACACAACCGACATTTCACACACACACACACACACACGCACACACACACACACCACACACACACAACCACATCAACACACACACACACACACACACACTCACACACACCACACACACACCACACACCACACCCACCACACACACACACACCTTTAAAACAGGTAACAGTGACAAGGTAAGAGTGACACGTCTGTGTGTCCTTTGGTGTTCTGATGTGATGCAAAAAAAAAAACAAAAAAAAAAAAAAAAGGAAAAAAAAGGAAAAAAAGAAAGAAAGAAAGAAAAAAAAAAGAAAGAATTAAAAAAAAAAAAAAAAGGGAAAAAAAAAGGAAAAGAAAAAAAACAACAAAAATCACCTCCACCCCTAAAAAAAAAAACCAAAAGAACCTACGGTCACCCCCACTAGTTTCATCTGTCCCCTTTTCAGTCCTATCCAATTGCAAACCAAATGCATTTTTTATCAGGGGGAGGGGAAACTGGAAACTCAAACTGAAACAAGAAAAAATACTAAAGTTTGTCAACAGGGCTTTAAAAAAAACTGGTTTACTTCTCCAAAATAAAATTTTCTTTGTTAGCCAATATTTTGACCAAAAAGACTTGCCCTTTAACGTTATACTGCGCCCAAAATGCAAACTATTTTTCGATAGGCTTTTTAAATCTATTTTTTGCTTGTATAATAAAGAACTTTTATAAACTCGGTATCAAATCATACTTTTAAAAATTTTCTGCTGTCTTCTTCCCGCCGCAACGCGATTTGGAATGAAAGTTAAAAATTTTTGTCTCCTGTATAGTTCCTTGTAAGCAGGATGTTGCTGCCCATCCCTTGTTGTTAGATGACAGCTAGGATTTACAGAACGCTTTTCGCAATCACAGAAAGAAACCCCTTTAAAACTGGCAGTTTGTGCAGGGTCAAAAACAATGTACCTTTTTGCATTTTTGCCTCTGCAGCTTTGACCATCCAGATAGACATTGGGCAGGAAAGTTGAAATAATTTTTAATAAAATTTCACTTGCATTTGCAGGGGGGCCCTTTCCCTATTTTTTGGGCCCAGGTCTGGCGGTGTAGGGAAATTAACATGGGTATTTATCTTGCACTGGGAGAAATGGCTATCCGTTCTGGGCATTTCTGGCAGGATTGATGGGTGAGCCCCTTTGAAAAAAAACAGTTTTTTTTTTTTTTTTGGGTTTTAATAACTAATAAAAATAGTCACAGCCACTGGCTTATTTACCCAGTAAGTTTTATGCTTAAATAGTCCCCATATGACAACGGGGGGGAAAAGAGAAAAAGTGCCATTGCGTCGGGCCCGGAAAAACCTCAAAATTTAAAATAAAACCCCACGTACAATGCATTTGAACCTACCCCCACGTTTCCACAAATTTCCCACAGGCTAAAAGTAAAAAAAGGTAAAGGTGTCCCAAAAACCTAGGCAGTCGTGGGGGAACGAGTATCAAGACCTCAGCTTCTCTAAGGGCCAGCATTTGAGGAGCGCCCATCTCCTCCCCCTCCTGCTTTCCCTTTCCCCTTTTTTGACCCTAAAGGGGGGAAAGGTACCCTTTTAACAGCTGATTTGAATTTAGGACTGTACGAAGCCAAGGCGCGCAAAAAAGGTAAACCCTCCAACTGGTACAAGTGGGACGTGCTTAAACTTGACTGGGGGGGAAAAAGGCTAGCGCTTGCCCACGAGCTCCCCCGGCCCCCAAACCCCCCCTCTCCCACAGGTTTTTACCCACAGGTATCAGACGTGCCATCTCCTCTCCCTCGCTGCTTTACCATCCCTGACTTAAAGGGGCAGGTCCCCATTTACGCTGGGTGAACGGTCACACCCAACTGGTAACCACGCTCGACACGGGGCTTAACTTGACTGGGGGAAAGCACGCTTGCCATGAGCTTTCCCCCCCCCTCCCCCAAAACCCCTAGGCTTTTTCCAACCCGGTATTCAGCGTTGTCCTCTGCCGCCCCCAGACAGCGCGTAGGGAAAATGCCGATACCGATGGAAATGCGATGGTGGCGCCGAAAACCACGTAGTCGGGGATGGGAAGGAGTGAGCGGGGTCCCCATTGTGATTTCCCGTCCGCGCTGTGGGGTTGGGCGAATGTGGTGTGGGTGGGTTGGTGGGTGGGTTTGGGGGGTGGGGGGTGGGTTTTGGGGGTGGTGGGTGTGAAGGTGGATTGGTGGGTTGGGTGGTTGGTGGGTTGGTGGGTGGTTGGTTTGGGGGGTTTGGGTTGGTGGGGGGGTTTGGGGTGGGGGGTTGGGGGGGAAACAGATGGGAGATTCAGGACGTTGGCGATAGACAGTAGAGAAGTGATTTCTGCAAGTGATGTAACAGGATGTAGATTCTAACACTCACTGTGGTTATGAAAAAAAGATAAGAGGATTTTCTGCTCCAAACTATATAAAAAAAAAAAAACAGCATTGCCCATGTTTGGTAAATTCACGAAGTTACGATGTCCTGTCTTCGCGTTGTTTTAATCCAATCAATTCTGTAAACACGAGTAAAATTGGGTGGAAAAACAGCATCGGTGGTGGCAGATTACAACGGATAATTTCTTATTACAATGTTAGCGTCGTCTCTCTGTCCTCTGGCCTCTCTTTCTCTCTCGACCTCTGTCCTCTCCTCTACTCACACACATTCTCACATTATGATGTTGCTATTGTGATGTTTTTAATGTGCCGGCCTTTATTTATCATGATTTTGAAGGTTACGTATTCAGAGTGTACAATGCAGAGTACAGGCCAAAGTATTATGACAAAGTTACCAAGTTACGAGATTTTGATTTTTTTATCTTTTCATTTTTGCCATCAAAGTGTATTGTGGCTCTAAGGCCAATGTCTAATAAACAACTTGACTGTTTCAGAGTTCAGTCTTCTCTCTCTCTCTCTCTCTCTCTCTCTCGCTCTCTCTCTCTCTATCTCTCTCTCTCTCTCTCTCTCTCTCTCTCTCCTCTCTCTCTACTCTCTCTCCCCACCCTCTCTCTCTTCTCTCTCCCCCCCTCTCTCTCTCTGTCTGGCCCTGTCTGTCTGTCTCTCATTTCTCTCTCTCTTCTCTCTCTCTCTCTCTCTCTTCTCTCTCTCTTCTCCTCCTCTCTCACTCTCTCTCTCTCTATTCTTTCTCTGTCTGTCTGTCTGTCTGTCTGTCTGTTCTTGTCTGTCTGTCTGTCCTCTCTCTCTCTCCTCTCTCGTCTCTCTCTCATTCTCCCTCTCTGTCTTCATTCTCTCTCTGTCTCTCTGTCTCCTCTGTCTCTCTGTCTCTCTGTCTCTCTCTCTCTCTCTCTCACTCTCTCTCTTCTCTCTCTCTTCTCTATCTCTCTCTCTCTCTATCTATCATGGATTTGAGAATATCTTTCTGTCTACACAGCTTTAACAGTGTGGTTGATCGCTGGCTATTTAAATATAAATAGAAAGCAATTTACCTGGAATTACTGTTTGTGATTTTGCAAAAGGCATTTGATGTTATAAATCACAAACTTCTTCTTTTTAAAAAAAATTAGCTCTTTACTTAGGGAGCTGAGTTGCATCTCCTCTTTTTCTTCTGCATAGACAACAGAAAGGATCTTTAAAATGGATCTTCTCTGATTTTCTCCCAAACATTATGGTGTGCTCAGGGTTTCCAGTTTTGTGTCACCTACTTTTTCTACTTTACATTAATGATCTTCCTTTATCACAATAGGTACTCAATGCGAATGTTTGCTCGATGACACCACCCTTGAAACACGAACTCTGATGCCGCGTGAGGTTTATCATACAATGCAATAAGTATCAATAAACCTTATTCATGGACACACATAAATCCAATGTCCTCTACATCCATTAAAACTAAATTTATGTTGATTATTAATTTGACAAAGCGTCAAAACCTCACCAGTCTTTACCCTCTTATTTATTTCTATTGTGAAAGTCGACGAAGTTAGAATCATAAAGTTTTAGGCTTAACAATAGGATTAATAACACTCACATGGTCGAAACACTTAAGGAAAAAATGTCTGAAAATATAGCATCAAAACTGTATCAGTTTAGTAAATAAAGAACTTTTTAACTTTTACATGTAGGTAAATATTCTTTTATGCATATATACATTCTCACATTGATATGCCATCCTACACTCTGGGGATTAGCGAGTAAAAATGTACTTAAAAAATTTGCTTAGCGTTAACAATATGGAAGCCATTAAAATTGTCATTAACAAGTCATCTACTCTAACAGAGTATTGATATAAACAAGCAAATAACTTCCCCTCCAGCCAAGTTAATTATACAATAACGGCAGTCTATGATAAAATACTCCATGTTAGACTCCCACATTCTCATTAGGATATGTTTACTTCTAATAGTTATCGACATTCCGCACAAAATGTATGTTCCTCTTCAACTAACAATTAGATCATTTATAAAGTCTAGACTTATGTACTCTGGAGGATGGCTATGGAATAATATTCCAGAAGCTCCTAAAATGTGAATTCTAATTTATTTTGAGGATTTAAAACCAGCAGGTTTAATTGCTTAATGAGCTCTCTCTTGATTTAACATTCCTTTCTCCAAACATGATAAATTGAACACAAACATGTATTGTATGGATTCTATTATCAACAATATTATTGTCAATCAGCATGTATCTTGCCGTTTGTCGAAGTCGTTGGTATATCTTCATCAATCTTTGTCTCATTCATCTCCTTCATCGTCATTTATCATCCTCAACACCATCATCCTCATTAGCGTCTTTTTTTTGTCACCCTCAATCATAGTTGTGTTATCATAATTATATCATCATCTTGTTCTTGTTGCTTTTAATATGATTATTTAATTGCTAAATGGTCGGATGCTTTTTAAAATTTATTATAGCTATTATTTATTGATTATTATTATTATTATTATTATTATTATTTCTATAATTTTTTTTCTTCATTTTATTATTGATTATTATTATTTTGATTATTTTTATTATTGATTTTTATTATTTATTATTATTATTATTATTACTATTTTTTTATTATCATCATTCATCATCATCATCTTCATCATCATCATCATTCATCATCAATATCAATCCTCTTCATGATGATGATGATGATCGATGATGATGATGTTGATGTTGATGATGATGATGATGATATTAATAATAATAGTAATATAATAATAATATTAATAATATTAATTATTAATAATAATTAATAATAATAATAATATATAATAATAATGTAGAAAAAAAAGTATATTATATATAATTCATAATATTAATAATTATAATAATTTTATTAATAATATATAATTTTTAAAAAGGCATCGACATTTAGTCATGTAATTATATCATATTAAGTAAGAAACTAGAAACAATGATGATGATGTTAATTATGTTAACACAAACTATGATGAGGGTGACAAAAAAGACGCTATGAGGATGATGGTGTTGAGGGCATGTTAATGGACGATGATGGAGATGATGATGATAATGTGGTGATGATATGAACAACGACTTCGACAAACGGCAAGATACATGCTGCTAACTAAGTGGACATTAATTGTTGTTGTATTAGATCTGTTCAATACATGTTTGTGTTCAATAATGTTTGGAGGAAAAGGAATGTTAAATCAGAGGACTTCATTAAGGGCCAAAAATTAAACATGCTGGTTTGTAAAATCTCATTAAATATTTGATTCACATTTTAGGTGATCTGGATTACTTATTCATAGACCATCCTACCCAGAGTACATAAGGCTAGGATTTTTAATCGATTAATTGTTGTGAAAGGAACATTTATTTTGTGCGAATGTCGATAACTACTTATAAGTAAACATATCCTAAGGAATGTGGAGTCCTACAGGTGTATTTTTATTCCTGAGACTGCCTTGAGTTAGCTCTATTAACTTGGCTGGGAGGGGGAGTATATTTGCTTGTTTATAGTAAAAATCTGGTTGAGTAGAGGACTTGTTAATGACAAATTTTAATGGCTCTATTTGTTGAACGCTAGCAAATGTTTAAGTACATTTTTATCTCGCTAGATCCCAGAGTTTGTAGGTGCTAATCTATGTGAGGATCTGTATATATCATAAAAGAATAGTTTCCTAGCATGTAAATTAAAAAGTTCTTTATTTTTCTAACACTGATACAGTTTTGATGCTATCTCTTTAGACACATTTTTTCTAAGTGTTTCGGAACCATGTGAGGTTATTATTATTGTTACGCTAAAACTTTATGATTCGTTACTTCGTCGACTTTCACATTAGATAATATATAGGAGGGTCAATGTCTGGGTGAGGTTTGACGCTTTGGTCTATTAATAATCAACATAAAATTTAGTTTTTAATGGATTTGTAGAGACATGTGGTTTAGGTGTGTCCAATGGAATAGGTTATTGATACTTTTTAGCATTGTATGATAAAACCTCACGCGCCATCTAGAGTTCGTTGTTTTCAAGGGTTGGTATTCATCAGCAAACATGTCGCATTGAGTACCTTTAGGATAAGGAAGAATCATTAATGTAAAGTAGAAAAAGTAGGTGATACCCAAAACTGAAACATGAGGCACACCATATGTGTTTGGAGAAAATCCAGAGAAGATCCATGTATAAGATTATTTCAGTTGTCTATCGAAAGAAAAGAGGTGATCAATCAGCTCAATTTGTAAAGAGTAATTTTTTAACGAAGAAGTTTGGGGTTTATAAAATCAAATGCTATTTGCTCTAAATCAACAAACAAGATTCCGAGTTAAATTGCTTTCTATTTTATATTTAATAGCAGCGATTCAACCAGCTTGTTAAAGCTGTGTGACATGGAATGATATTTCTCTATATTCCAAGAGAGAGAGAGAGCGGAGAGAGAGAGAGGAGAGAGTTATGTGAGAGAGAGAGAGTGAGTGGAGGAGAGAGAGAGAGAGGAGATGGAGTACAGGAGGAAGGAGAGAGAGAGTTTTTGTTGGGGGGGGAGGACAGAGAGACCAGAGAGGACAGAGAGACAGTGTGGACAGAGAGGAGATATGAGAGAAGAGGAGAATGAGAGAGAGAGAGAGGATGAGAGAGAGAGAGACAGACAGACAGACCAGACCAGACAGACAGACAGTACAGCCAGACAGAGTAAAGACTGAGAGAGAAGAGAGGAGAGCGAGAGAGAGAGAGAGAGAGAGAGAGAAGAGAGGAGAGAGAGAGAGAGAGAGAGAGAGAATGAGAGAAGACAGACAGACCAGACAGAGAGAGAGACGGGGTGGGAGAGAGAGTGAGAAGAGAGGGGGGGGGGAGAGAGAGAGAGAGAGAGATGTGAGATGAGAGAGAGAGAGAGAGATGAGAGAGAGAGAGTGAGATGATGAGATGACGAGAGGAGAGAGTGAGAGAGAGTGAGGAAGACTGAACTTGAACAGTCAAGTTGTTTATTAGACATTGGCATTAGGCCACAATACACTTTGGGCAAAAATGAAAAGATAAAAAAATCAACATCTCGTAAACTTGGTAAGACTTTGTCATAATACTTTGGCCTGTATTGCATTGATACACTCTTGAATACGTATCTTCCAAAATCATGATTAAAATAAAGGCGGCACTTAAAAACTAAACAATACTAACTCATAATGTGAGAATGTGTGTGAGAGAGAGAGACAGTGTCAGAGAGAGAAGAGACAGAGACAGGGAGGACGACGCTAACAATTACATAAGTAATTTCGTTGTAAATCTGCCACCCACCATGCTGTTTTTCCACCAATTTTACTATGTTTACAGAATTGATTGGCTTAGAAACCACGTAAGACAGGGACATCGTAACTTCGTGAATTTAACAAACATGCAATGCTGTTTTTTTTTTTTTTTATATAGTTGGAGCAAAAATCCTCTTTCTTTTTTGCATAACCACAGTGATTGTGATCATACCATCCTGTACAATCTCTTTCAGATATCACTTCTCTCTGTCTATCGCCAACGTCATGAATCTCATCTAGTTTAGTAGTGTTCAACCCTTTTATCTTTCTGCAGCTCTGACGTGGTGGAGTGGAGGAATTTTGGTTGCAAAATTTCAGTGGTGCCTGGGGGGCTTTGGGGGGGACGGGGGGGGTTTGGTAAAGGGAAAAAAAGTGAAACTTTGTTTTTAATCAAAGTCATTTAAAACCCCCCCCAAAACCCAAACCCACCCCCAAACCAACCAACCCACCCCCCCCAACCCCCACCCAGCCCCCAAACCCCACCCCTAACCCACCCAAAACCACAACCCAAAAAACCAAACCCCAAACCCCCCCCCACCCCCAAACCCCCACCCCCCCCCAACAACCCCCCACCAAAACCCCCCCAACAACCAAACCAACCCCACCAACCAAACCCCAACCAACCAGCCCCCCCAAAACCCCCACCCACCAACCCCCCCAAACCCCCAAACCCCAACCCCACCAGCCAACCAGTCGTACCTACCCAAAAACAGCTGCAGGGCGGGAAATCACAATGGTGGACCCCGTCACTCCTTCCACATCGCAGACTCGTGGTTTTCGGCGCCCCATCGTCATTTCATCGGTATCGGCATCTTCTACGCGCTGTCTGGGGGCCGGAGGAGGACAACGTCTGAATACCTGGGGGGTTTATGCCGGGGGGTTTTTGGGGGGGGGGGGGGGGGTTTGCTCAGTGGCGAGCGCTGTTTTCCCCCCAGTAAAGTTAACCCCAGTGTCGATTGGTTACCATTTGGATGGGTGACCGTTCACCCAGCTGTAAATGGGTCCCCCCCCTTTTTTTGGGTCAGGGATAAAAAGCAGCGAGGGAGAGGAGATGGGCAAGTTGAAATCCCGGGGGGGTTTTTCCCTGTGGGAGAGGGGGGGGGGGGGGGGCGGGGTAGCCCCGGGGTCAGAGCGCTTTTTTTCCCCCCCCGTCAATTTAAAAGCAGCGAAAAACCGGGTTTTCCCATTTGGAAGGGTGACCTTTGTTTGCCCCCCTTTTGGCTTCTGGTACAGCCCCTTCGTTCCCCCAGCTGAAATTTTGGGGTCCCTTGCCCTCTTTAGGGCGGGGAAGGTAAAGCGGGGGAGAGGAGATGGGCGATCCCTCAAATTGTGGCCCTTAGAAAACGGGGGTCTTGTTTCCCTCGTTCCCCTAGGGCTCCTAGGTTATGGGACACCTTTACCTTTTTTTTCCCCCTTTTTTTTTCCTGTGGGAAAATTTTTGGAAAAGGGGGGTAGGTTCAAAAGCATTGTACTGGGGGGGGATATTTTTTTGGGGTTGCCTGCCGAATGGTTGGCCTTTTTTCCCCCTTTTCCCCTTTGTTTGGTTTTTGGGGATATTTAAAGCAAAAAAACTTTAGTACATTAACCCAAATGGTGTGATCTTTTTTTAAAAAAATTATTAACCAAAAAAAAAAAAAATTTTTTTTTTTTTAAAAAATTCCCCCCCTCCCAATCCCGCCAGAAATGCCCCCCCAAAGGGTAGCCATTTCTCCAGTGCAAGTTATCCCCGTTAAAATTCCCTACACCCCCAGACCGGCCTATAAAAAGGAAGGCCCCTTTTGGGGGGGGCAAGTGTTTTTATTTTTCTTATTTCAACTTTTTCCCCCCCCAAAAAATTTTTATCTGGGGATGGTTCAAAGCTGGGGGGGGGCAAACTGGGCACAAGGTACAAATTTTTTTGACCCTGCACAAAAGGGGAGTTGTAATGGTTCTGTGGTTTATTGCGAAAGGGAAAGGGGGTTCTGTAAATTTTCCTTTTTTTTCATCAAAAAAAAGGGATGTGGCAGCCCAAAACCTGCTTTACAAAGGAAAAAAAAACCGGGAGACAGGGAAATTTTTTTGGGCTTTTTATTTCCTCTGCGTTTTGCGCAGGGGAAGTGCAAGTAAAAATTTAAAAAAAAAGGGGTTTTGAATACGTTTGTTTATCAAGTTCTTTTATTTTACAAAGAAAAAATAGAATTTAAATTTTAATCCTATGTTATTGCATTTGCGCAGTTAACGTTTGAAGCAAGTCATTTGGGGCAAAATATTGGAAAAAAAGTAATTATTTTGGGATAGTCAACAGTTTTTTTAGAAGCCCCGTTTAAAAAACTTTGTTTTTTTTCTTTTTTTGTTTGGTTGTCCAGTTTCCCTCCCCCCCGATAAAAAAGCATATGGGGGTTTTTTAAATTTGGGATAGGTGGGCAAAAAGGGGGGGGGATGAAAATAGTGGGGGTGACGGGAGGGTTTTTTTTGGATTTTTTTTTTTTTTTGGGGGGGGAGGTGATTTTTTTTGGGGTTTTTTTTTTTTTCCTTTTTTTTTTTCTTTCTTTCTTTTCTTTTTTCTTTCTTTCTTTCCCCTTTTTTTCTTTTTTTTTTTTCTTTCCCTTTTTTTCCCCTTTTTTTTTCTTTTTTTTTCCTTTTTTCCCTTTTTTGGGGTTTTTTGTTTTTTTTTTGTTTGGGTGGTTGGTGTGTTTTTGTGTGGTTTGGGGTTGGGGTGTTTTGGTGGGTTTTTTGGTGTGTGTGTTGTGTGTTTGTGAATTGGGGGGTGTGTTGTTTTGGGGTGTGTGTGTGTGTGTTTTTTGTGGGGTTGTGTGGTGGGTTGTGGTTGTGTGTTGTGTTTGTGTGGAATTTTTTGGTTGTGTGTATGTGGGTGAATCCAATTTTTTTTAACGTTTTTTTTAAAAATTTTTTATTTTATGTGTGTGTGTGGTGTGTGTTTTTTTTTTGTGTGTGTGTGTGTGTGGGTTTGGGGTGTTTTTGTGTGTGGTGTGTGTGTGTGTGTGTGTGTGTGTGTGTGTGTGTGTGTGTGTGTGTGTTGTGTGTGTGAAAGTGTGGTGAATGGGGTGTGTGAGGGGGTGAGTGGGGGGAGGGGGGTGTGTGTGGAGTGTGTGTGTGTGGGGCGTGCGGTGGGTTTGTGTGTGTGTGTTTGTGTGTGGGGGTTTTTGGTGTTGTGGGGGGTGGTGTGTGGGGGTGTGTGTGTGGGGTGTGTGTGTTGTGTGTGTGGAATGTGTGAAAATGTATGTGTGTGTTGTGTGTGCGTGGGTTTTGGTTTGTTTGTGATGTGTGTCTTTTGTGAGGTCTGTGTTTTTTTTTCTGTTTTGTCGTGGTCATGTAATTTGTGTTGTTGTTTTTTTTTTTTGTTGTTGGGTGCTTTTTTGTTTTGTTAGTTTTTTTCTTTTTTTTTTTTGTTCTGCTATTTTTTTGTGAGTTTGTTTGTTATGTAACCCCGGTCCGGGTTGTTTTTGGGTTTTGGGGTGTTTTGGGGGTTGGTGGTGGTGGTGGTGGTGGTGGTGGTGGTGGTGGTGTATTTGTGTTTTTGTGCGTTTTGTTCTTTTGTGTGTGCTTTGTTAATTTTGGGGAGATGGGTTTTTTTTTTTTGGGGGGTTTTTTGGGGGGGTGGGTTTTTTTTTTTGTAACACAGGAAAACACAACGGGTGACACAGGTAACAACAACAGTAACACGGCAAAAAAAGGGGTGACACAGGCAACAACAGGTGACACGACAACAAATTTGACACAGGTAGCAAAAAAGGTGACACAGGAAACAACAACAGCTGAAAAGGGGGAAAGGGCCAACAGGTACCAGGAAACCAAAGGGGAAAGGGCCCAACAGGAAAAAACAAACAGGGGACAGGAAAACCCCCAAAAAAATAAAAAAAAGGGGTTTTAAAAAAACCCAAAACAGGGGACAGGTAACCCCTTTTTTAAACAGGTAACACAACGGGGGGCAGGTAACACCAAAAAAACAAAGGTAAACAACAGGGGACAGGAACACAGATAAAAAAAAAGGGGGAAAACCCTAAAAAAAAGGGGAAGGTAACACAATAACCAGGTAACACAAACAGGGGACAAAAAAACCAAAACCGGTAACCCCAGGAAAAACCCAACGGGAAAAAACATTTAACAACAGGGACACGGCAATATTAACAGGTGACACAGGCAACAAAAAGGGGGTGACACAAGCAACAAAAACACGGGGACACAGGTAACAACAACAGGGGACACGGGTAACAACAACAGTTACACAGGAAACAAAAGGTGACACGGGTTTTAAAAAAAAGGGTGAACAGACAACAAAACAACCGGGACACAAAAAAACAATAGGTGACACAGGTAAAAACAACAGCTGACACAGGTATTAAAAAAACAGGTGACACAAAAAACCCAACAACAGGTGACAAGGTAAAAAAAAACAGCTCCCAAGGTTTTGAAACAGGTGACACAGACAACAAAGGGGGGCACAGGTAACAAACAACACCCTACAAGGTATTGAAAACAGGTGACACGACAAAAACAACAGGTGACACAGGTAACAACAACAGCTGCACGGTATTGACAAGGGGTGCAAGACAACAAAAAGGGGGTTGACCGGGGTAAAACAACGCTGAACGGGGTTTTTGAAAAACAGGGGACACAGACAAAACAACGGGGGGGACACGGGTTTAACAAAAAAACAGCTGACACGGGTTTTATTGACACAGGGACACAGACAAAAAAAACAGGTGCCCCTTTTTAAAAAAGGGGGGTTTGCACGGGTTAACAAAAAAAAACCCATCTTTTTTTTCCCCCCCCCCCCCCCCTTAAATTTGGGCAAAAAAACAGTGAACGGTAAGCAACAGGTGAACGGGCCCCCAAAACGGGTTTCAAAAGGTTTAACAAAAAGGGGGGCGGTTTAACACCAGATAAAAAGGGGTAAAAAAACGCTAAACCTGTAAGACAGGTGCCCCGGCAATATTAACAGGCCCCCCAAAAGGAAACAAAAAACAGGGGACACAGGTAAAAAACAGGGGGACAAGGAAAAAACAACAGCTGCCCCAGGTTTTTGAAAAGGTGACCAGACAAAAACGCTGACACAGGCAAAAAAAAACAGGGACTAGGCATCAACACAACACATGCAAGGTAACAACAGAAAATTTCAAAACAGGTAAAATAGCGCTGTTTCAAGTAGGGGCAACTGGTTGGTTGGGGATTTTTTTTTTTATTTTTTTTAATTTTTTTTTATTTATTTATTTTTTTTTATTTGTTCATTTTATATTTAGTAATTATTATTAATCTATTTATTTATTAATTTTATTCAATTACTTTTTATACCCACATTAAAAAAAACACTCAAAATTTTTTTTTTTTTTTACACCCCAGTCCCCCCACTATTTTTGTTGGGGGTTTTTTTTTCTTGGGCAGGGGGGGGGGCGGCTATGAAGTTATCCTGCCCCCATTTCTTGAGGGTTTTGCCTTTAAAAAAATCTTCGACATGTTGTGGGCCTGGGGGCGAGTGTATGTGTAGGGGGTTTACATGGGGCTCCCCCCGTGGGCAAAGGGGGGTTTTCAAATTTGGGGGGGGCCCCCAACTTTTTCATCGCCCCCTTTCTTTCCCCCGCTTGATCCCCCAGTGTTATGAGGTATGTAAGTGTGTGTGTGTGGGGGGGGGGGGGCGGTTTAAGGGGGGGGGGAGGGGGGGTTTGGGGGGGGGGGATGGGAGTGGGGGAGGGTTTTGGTTGGGGGGGGAAAAAGGGGGGAGGAGGGGGAGGAGGGTAGGGGGAGGGGGGAGGAGGAGGAGGTGGGGGGAGGAGGGGGAAAAAAGGGAGGGGGGGAAAAGGAGGGGGGAAAAAAGGGAAGGGGGGGGGGGGAAAAGGAGGAGGAGGAGGAGGGGGGAAGAGGAGGAGAAAAAAAGGGGAGGGGAGGAAAGGAGGAGGAAAATGGAGGAGGAGGAAAAAAGGGGAGGAGGAGGAGGAGGGGAAAAAGGGAAAAAGGGAAAAAAGGGGGGAAAAGGGGAGGAGGAGGAGGAGGAGAGGGGGAAAAAAAGAAAAAAAAAGAAAGAAGAAAAAAAAAAGAAGAAAAAGGGAAAAAAGGAGAAAAAAAAAAAAAAAGAGGGGGAGAAAAAAGAAAAAAAAAGAGAAAAAAAAAAGAAAAAGAAGAAAGGTAAGAAGAAGAAAAAAGAAAAAGGGGAAAAGAAAAAGGGAAGAAGAAAAAGGGAAGAAGAAGAAGAAAAGGAAAGAAGAAGAAAAAAAAAAGGAAGGGAAAAAGAAAAAGGGGAAAAAAGAAGAAGAAGGGAAAAAAGAAGAAAAAAAAAAAAAAAAGAAAAAAAAAAGAAGAAAAAAAGGGGGAAAAAGGAAGAAAAAAAAAGGGGAAGGGGAAAAAAGGGGGAAAAAAAAAAAGGGGGGAGGAGGAGGGGGGAAAGGGGGAGGGGGGAGGGGGGAGGAGGAGGAGGGGAGAAGAAGAAAAAAAACACACACACAACACAAACACCCCACAACACACACACACACACCAACACACACACACACCCCAAAACACACACACAACACACACAGAACCCGTTTCCCCTTTTAAACCCCCAAAAGCAAAGTTTTTTGGGTAGGTTTTTTTTTTTTGCTACAACCCAAAAAATTTAAGAGCTGGGGAAAGGGGTGTCACATTTTTGGGGTTTGGGGGGGGAACCACCCCAAAAAATTTAAAATTGTTTCACTGGATTCCTTCAGCCCATGCAACCCCAAAAAGGGAAAAAACACTATTAACTCACTGGGGGGGGGCCCTTTTCTCCCCCTTTTTTTTTCCCCCCCACTAGGCCTTTTTTTGTGGGGGTTTTTAGTGAAAAAAAAAATCTTTAAAAAAAACACTACAAAACCAAGTAAAAAAAAAAATTTTTTTGAAAAAAAGAATACCTGCCGGGTTATTTTAATTCGAAAATTGAAGTTTCCCCCTTTAAAATTTTTTGGGCTTTTTTACTGCATGAAGAAAATACTCCAAAATTTTTTATCTTTTGTGGCTACCCCCGTCGGCTTCTCTCTGAAAACCTAAAACAAAGGTTCGGGAAAAAAAAAAAGGGAAACACACGAAAACCCCTTTGCTTTTTCCCCTTTTGGGAAAGGTCACAAAGCTTTTGTTCAGTTTTTTTTAAAAATTTGTCATGAATCCCTAAAAAAACACTCTACATTCGCCTTTTGGGGAACCGGGTTTCATTTTGAAGGCCTTTTTGTTTAAGGGCAATTGGGGTCCATTTGGTGCCATTTTTGGGGGCCCCCCCCGTGTAAAAAAAAACGAAAAGGGGGAAACCCAAACTCCCGTGGCAGTTTCAAAACATTTTGCTTGCCCTGTTTCCTTGGAAGGGCTGTCCTCTGAGATTTTAATCACTGGACTCGGGACAGTTTTTCTCCCCCGTTACTCCCCCCTCCTGGCCCTTTTTTTTTGGGTTAGGAGGGGGGAAAAAAAAAAAAACCCCCAAAAATTGCAAGTTAAAAAACAAACATGAAAGAATATTGAAGAAGAACTGAGTAAGGTGGTGTCGAAATATAAAATTTTTTTTTTAATATTCAGCCCGTAGAGGGAGTAAAAAAAAATTTTTTTTTTTTTTAAATTTTTTGGGGGGGGGGGGGGGGGGGGGGGGGGGGGGGGGGGGAAACTTTCCCCAAATTTTAAAAATGATATCCCGGTGACCCCCTTTTGGGCTTTAACACGGAAGTTACACACGGCCTGTAGTGTGCTTTTCATTTTTGGGGTTTTTTTTTTAAAAACGTTCTTTATTTCCCTTCCTACCGGTCATAATAAAACCCACTTTTCTGACAGCGGCGGGCCGCTAATGTGTCCCCCAGATGTTTGCATTTCGTTTTTGTACATGGGACCCCGTTTTATAGGGGCTTTTCCCAAGAACTTTCGGGGGGGGAGTCTGCCTGGGTGGAAAAAATTTTCCGGGACATCTTTTTGGGAAAAATTGGTTTTTTTGGGTTTCCGGGGGGAAAAGGGGTGAAATTTTTTTTTTTAAAAAAAAGCATGTACCGGGGGACGGGGGTGGAAAGGGGAAAAAAACGGGGGCCTTTTTCCTTTCCCAAAAATAAAAAAAATAGGGATAAATAGATAATAATAATAAAAATAAAAAAAGAAAAAAAAAGACAAAAACCCGACGGGGCAAAAAGATAGATTTGATAGATAGATAGATAGTTTAAGATAGATAGATAGTAGATAGATAGATAGATGATAGTTAAAAGATTAAAAAGAAGAAGGTGGGTAGGGGGTTTTGGAATGGAAAGGTTTGGGGGGATAAAAAGGTGGATGTAGAAAAATTGATTTAAAAGATAAAAATAGATAGATAGATTAGATAGATGATAGATTTATAGAAGTAGATAGATAGATAGTGTGAAAAAGATAGGAAAAAAAATAAAAAAAGAAAAAAAGGGAAAAAGGTGGGTTAGACAGAAGAAGAAGAAGAAGGAAGAAAAGATAAAAATTTAATAAAAATTTTAAAAAAATAATTAATAAATTAAAAACAAACCCAAAAAAAAAACCAAAAAAACTACATACATCCATACATAAAATAATACATCATACATACTACAACAACAACCCCCCAACACATACATACTTAAACAACAAAACACCATACCCTCAAATACATACATACATACTACATACATACATAAATTTTCATCCAACAAAAAAATACAAATACAAAACATACATACATAAAAAATGGGGGGGGGGGGATAGCCCGGGGGGGAACATTGGGGCCCCAAAATTTTTACGGCCCCCAGTTCCCATTCCCGTTCGGGGGGTTTTTTTCCCCCGGATTTAAAATTCAGTGCTGACCCCCCTTTCCCCCAAAAATCCGGATGAGGGCTGAAAAAAACCCAGGTTTTCCCTTTTGTGAACGAGCAGAACATCTTGCCCACCGTTAAAAACCTGTTCCCTTTTGTAAGGTAGGCATTTTGTGCCCGGGGGGCACAATGACAAAATTTTTAAAAAAAAGCAAAATAACGGGGATGTATGAAAAAAGCGCTGGTGTTATTCCCCTTTTTCCCCCGATTAAAGAATAAAAAAATAAGAATTGGGGGGAATCCCCGGAAAAGGGGGGCCCCCCGCTGTTTTAGTGGTTTTGGGCTTTTGGGCTGAAAAAAAAAGGGTTTTTCGGGTTCGTCCCCTTTCGGCTTTTGGGTTTGTCCCCCGGGGAAAAAGGGACTTTTCGGCCTTTTTTTTACCCCCCCGGTGGAAAAGGGGGGGGCCCCGTGTTGGGGGTTAACCCCGCGAAGATGGGTCCCCTTTTTCCCGGGGGGGGGTCTATGATTCAGTCCTTAACGCCCCAAAAAACCCGGGG
>JASPKP010005733.1:5000-7500 GCA_030674155.1 Stramonita haemastoma | reverse complement strand
CAGTTTTTCTCTGCGCGAGTTGTGCAGTCTGATGGAAGTATAGAGATGGTCTCAGTGCATACCACTGTCTCTGCGCGAGTTGTGCAGTCTGATGGAAGTATAGAGATGGTCTCAGTGCATACCACTGTCTCTGCGCGAGTTGTGCAGTCTGATGGAAGTATAGAGATGGTCTCAGTGCATACCACTGTCTCTGCGCGAGTTGTGCAGTCTGATGGAAGTATAGAGATGGTCTCAGTGCATGCCTCTGTCTCTGCGCGAGTTGTGCAGTCTGATGGAAGTATAGAGATGGTCTCAGTGCATGCCTCTGTCTCTGCGCGAGTTGTGCAGTCTGATGGAAGTATAGAGATGGTCTCAGTGCATGCCTCTGTCTCTGCGCGAGTTGTGCAGTCTGATGGAAGTATAGAGATGGTCTCAGTGCATGCCTCTGTCTCTGCGCGAGTTGTGCAGTCTGATGGAAGTATAGAGATGGTCTCAGTGCATGCCTCTGTCTCTGCGCGAGTTGTGCAGTCTGATGGAAGTATAGAGATGGTCTCAGTGCATGCCTCTGTCTCTGCGCGAGTTGTGCAGTCTGATGGAAGTATAGAGATGGTCTCAGTGCATACCTCTGTCTCTGGCACCAGCATCCTTCTGGTCTGCTCTGCCTGAAGCTTGGGCAAGGCTGCTGATAAAGAGTTGCCAGACTGAAGAGAGCCGAAATCGATAATTATCTTCTTCTTTCTTTCTTTCTTTTTCTTGCAATGCACACTATCGATTTCTTGTCATAGAAGAGGAGCGATAGTTTCAGTAACCAGCTGTCACGTAACTGATAGCTGGGAACCAATATCTTCGCGAAATAAGGTTTAGTTTAGCGTGGTGGTGCTATTGCCTTGGGAGTAGTTGTTTTGCTGTTGTTATTGTTTTTGGTGGGTTTTTTTGTTGTTGTTGTTTTTTTTTGGGGGGGTTGTTTTGGATTTGTTTTTGTTTTTTGGCTGTTGTCGTTTTTTCTTGTTTTTTGTTGTTTGCAAGGCGCCATGTCTTTCTCTTCCTCTTCGTTGTCGAACGCTCAGACAGCAATTGTTGTTTTCTGCCATATGAGCAAAAATACGTTGCGCTGCCGTTAAGCGCCTGACAAGTCAGACCCAGCGCATCCCACACCAGCATGAGGAGAGAATTATCTTTTGTGTCTTTCTGGGAAACAAAAACTACCGAATGGACCAAGACGGGAAAAAACATACACAAGAAGGAGGTGACAGGAAGAAAAAGGAACAAAGCAGAAATAAAGAGAGGGATAGAAAAGAGGAAACTTCTTGCACAGAAGTTTTAGAAGGGGGTGATGCTGTTTAAACTGACAGGCCCCCTTGGATCCGCACGGGAGAATGCATTTGTCATGTTTCATATTTTTGTCTATATTTCTTTGCCTGTAAGCGTAGGGTTTTCTACGAAACGCCCAGACACTCTATGCACTCGCACACACATACACACACGCATCCTCACACACACACACCGCGCGCGCGCGCACACCACACACACACACACACACACACAACACACACACACACACACACACACACGCACACACACACACAGCCAATGTGGTGCTCAAAACAGCCAGAGTTTAAGAAAGAGGATGCATCATATACACGAATCAATTCTGTTAAACAAAAATGTTTTTTGGCATTATACATAATATTTGTATACGCAATCGTGAATACAAACAGAAACAAGTTCTTCAACACCATGATGAAAGTTTGCAAAGACAGCAAAAAGAAAGTGGATACAATCAATGCAGTTCACGAGTTGTCAAATTATGAAAAAAACATGAAGAGAAAAAAAGAGGGGAGAAGATTTGCTTGCTAAAAACTCATGTAGTTTACGCTCTCTGGGTTTCTTTTTCACTTCGAAAATCTTTTACTATGTAGAAAATTATTATCAAGTCTCGTATGGACGCAAGGTTTTTTTTAAAAACTTTTCTTCTGGGTTCTTTGTTTGTTTGGGGGTTGGTTTTTTTTGTTTGTTGTTGTTGTTGTTTTGTGTTTGTGGTGTATGTGTGTGTATGTTTGTGTGCGTGTGTGATGTGTGTTGTGTTGTGTGTGTGTGTGTGTGTGTGTGTGTGTGTGTGTGTGTGTGTGTAGTAGTAGTAGTAGTAGTAGTAGTAGTAGTAGTAGTAGTAGTAGTAGTAGTAGTAGTAGTAGTAGTAGTAGTAGTAGTAGTAGTAGTAGTTAGTCTTCAATTTTACGTCCTTCCACAGAAAGTGATACTGGACGGGGTAGGGGGAGGGAATTTAAAAAATAGAAATAAAACTAAAATAATAAAAATAAAAATAAATAGATAAATAAAAAAAAAGATGATGATGATGATTATAATAATAAATAAAATAAAATAAAAATAAGATAAAGATGAATAGATAGATAAAATAAATAATGAAATTAATAAATTTTAAAATAAAACAATAAAACAAAAACCCAAACCCCCTTAACATAAAATCTAATGATAATAATAACAGTTGAAATATTGGTAAAAA
>JASPKP010005732.1:0-15373 GCA_030674155.1 Stramonita haemastoma | reverse complement strand
TTTGTGAGTTAATTGAATAAGCGTGTTGTGTAAAAAAAAAAAAAAAATTTTTTTTAAAATCTTTTTTTCGAAACGTGTTCTTTTGCAAACGTTGGGGACATGATGAGTCATATCTAGTGTTTTAAGAGATGTTGCAGTGCTCAGTGGCTACATGTCAGAATTGTTTCATCACATTGTTCGAGGACTATGGGGAGGGTTGTGTTTTGGCCCATATGACCTTTTCGACGTTTTTTTTTTCAGAAAATTAATCGTAGGGCGAAAGATAAAGTGCATGCAACAAATGTATACATGAATTTTCGTCGTACAATTTAACCCTATTATCTATAGTTTTAAATTCAAAAATTTGTTTTGTGTAATCTTTTTTTATTTTTTTATATCGAGCAAAAGGGTTAAAAGCACTTTTGTGTTTTTTCACACCCATCCCGTGTGTATGCAGTTTTGTAATGTATCTGTTCCACGGACAAAAAGGGCCCTCTTTTACGAAAAGGGGAACAGGATTTAACGTGTGCGAAGATGTTCTGCGTGCGTTCCCCCCCGTGCCTCGGTTTAAAGTCTATCCGTAGGATTTTGGGGGGGGTGGAGTCGCACTGTAGTGGGCCACATGAGCACCTGTGCACTCTGACGGCTGGCCCTTTGTCTGGATATGTCAGTCGCATTAGTGTGGTTGTTCTAGTACAGGAATAAATCAAGTCACTAATGACGAGACGGCACAGGTGGCGGGTTTCCCCAAGGATAAAGTGAATTCATCGGGGGAGGTGTCGGGGAAACTTTTCCCCGATCAAAAATAAATTGTGAATACTGCTATTCTGTCTGGGTTTAAGTGAAGGTTAGAAAAATGTTACAAAAATCTTTTATGTTGTAACACATTGTCATCATTTTTTTTGCAGCCGTTTTGTCAAAATACGAAAAAAAAAAAGCGCTAAAAAAAACTCTGTTTTTTTAAATTACAAACTGATTTAAAAAAATAAAATGGGTCAAATAAAGTCGTTTAGGCAAGAAATGGATTTCGTTTTTTTTCCAGAATAAAAAAAACCAAAAACACCATCGATTCCGATGATTTTTTGCATCAAAAATTTTACATTTTACAACTGCTAAAAGGGGTTTTAAAAAAAAAAAATCGGAGTCAGAGACAGACGATTCAAAAATTTCTCCGTTTCCCCTCAAAGCATTCGGAGAAGTTTGTTTGTTTCAACGTCGTCTTAAACACTTTAAAATAACATAGGTCTCGGGAAGCGCAAAAATGCATTTGGTTTTCCTTATGTATGTTCAGTGTAATCAGGCCAGGAAGGGGACTTTTTCTAGATATATACACATGATCAGAGAAAACAACTGACATTTGTACTCGAAGACTGGTAGTTGTTGTGGGGATTAGTAGCTTGTTAATTTTCTCTCCGTTTTTCCGGAAGAATCAGAGATTCAACGTGGGGGTTCTTGCGTACGCAAAAAGTTTGACCACGATTAAGGCGCTGTATTCAATTTGGGGTGATTTTATTTATCACCCTGTCTTGTGCATATACTATTATGTTGTAATATATATATTTATATTTATATTTATATATATTTATTTATAAAATTTAATTATTATATATGTATATAATATATATTATGTATTAAATTTTTCTATATCTTAAATGATAAATATCGTTTTGGTAGCGAAATTCCCCAGCTTCCAAGAAAAGAAAAACCGGGGAAAAGGGTTTAAAAATGTGGGGAAGCTGTCCCGTGTGCGTTTTACAGCTTTGCCAGAAAGGTTTTTGGGAGAATGGAAATCCCGGTAAGGCTTGAAAAAACCCCGAGTCAATATGAGCCAACGGTTTTTACCCACTTAAGTATCCCATCCCTGCCGCACTTTTAGATAATAATGATTTAAAAAAAAAATTTGAAGGGAATGATTGACGGTTCATTTTCTTACGAAATCATGACAGGTTTTTAGCCTATTTTCGAGAGAGGAGAGAGAGAGAGAGAGGGGAGAGAGAGAGGGGAGAGAGAGAGAAAGGGAGAGGAGAGAGGAGAGAGAGAGAGGAGAGAGAGAGAGAGAGAGAGAGGAGAGAGAGAGAGAGAAGAGAGAGAGAAAGAGAGGAGAGAGAGGGGGAGGGGAGAGAGAGACAGACAGGACAGACGACAGAGACAGACAGACAGACGGACGGGCAGAAGACAGACAGAGGCAGAGAGAGGAGAAAGAAAAGACAGAGGGGCGAACAGAGACAGGAGGGGGCAGAGACAGATTTCAGAGACAGACCAGAGGAACAGGAGACACACAGAGAGAAAGAGAGGGGGAAAGAGAAAGAGAGAGAGAGAGAGAGAGAGAGAGAGAGAGGAGGATAGGGAGGGGGAGAGAGGGAGAGAGGGGGGGGAGAAGAGGGGCCAGAGAAGAGAAGAGACAGGGGGAGAGACAGAGAGACAGAGAAAAGAGACAGAGAGACGAGAGACCCCAGAGGGAGAAGTGAAGAAAAATAAAACGACAGGGGCAAAGGTAGGGAAGGCAGGCAGCAGACAGAGCATAGACGATAGAAGATGAACAGATGGGGAAAGGAACGGGTTTTAGGCGAGGGATGAAAAATAATGTCGGAAGGCTTTGTCTTATCATCTTTTCTCATTCAGGCCGATCGAATGGTGTGTCATGGCAATTTTTCAACCATTCTCTCTTCCGCATTTTTTTTTTCTTTCTTTCCTGTTTGGAGGGGGGGGGGGGGGGGGGGGGGGGGGGGGGGGGGAGGGGGGGGATGATGAAGAGAGATTATGACAAAAAGGAGATTTTAAAAACGCAAACCAGGGAAGTGGGGCCAAAAACACGAAGAAAAAATAGGCAAAAGAAGGAGAAAATGCGAAGAAAAAGCAAAGAAGAAAAATGCAAAAAAGAAGAAAAGGATTGCAAAGGAATTGCGAAAAAAGAATGCAAAAAATGTGAAGAAGGGGAAAAATCGAAGAAGACGAATGGTACAAAAAAATGTGAAGAAGAAGAATGTGAAGAAGAATTAAAACTTCGAAGAAGAATGCAAACAGGAATGAAAGAAAAATGCAAACAAAGAAACAAACAAAAATGCGAAGAAGAAGAAGAATACAAAAAATGCAAAGAAGAGTGCATGAATGAAAATGGAGTAAAAAAGAAGCAGGCAGAAGCAGAGAAAAATGCAAAAAAAGAAGAGAAAAAAAGAAGAAGAAAAAAGAAGAAGAAAAGAAGAAGAAGAAGAAAATGCAAAGAAGAGAAGAATGCAAAAAAAAAAGAAGAATACAAAAGAAAAGAAAAGAATGCAAAGAAAAAAGAAGAAGAATGCAAAAAAAAGGGAAGAAAAGAAAAAGAAAAAGAAGAAGAAAAAGAAGAAGAAGGGAAAAAAAGAAGAAGAAGAAGAAGAAGAGAAGAAGAGAAAAAAAAGAAGAAGAAGAAGAAAATGCAAAGAAGAAGAAGAAGAAAAAAAAGAAAGAATGCAAAAAATGCAAAAAAAGAAAAAAAAGAAAAAGAAAAAGAAAAAGAAGAAGAAGAAGAAGAAAAAAAAGAAAGAAGAAGAAGAAGAAGAAGAAAAGAAAAAAGAAGAAGAAGAAGAAGAAGGAGAGAGCGAAGCAGCGCAGCGGGCGGAAGAGAAGAAAAAGGAAAAGAAGAAGAAGAAAAAGGGAAGAAGAAAAAAGAAGTGAAAAGAGAAGAAAAAAAGGAAAAGAAGAAGAAGAATGCAAAAAAAAGGGAAGAAAGAATGCAAAAATGAAAAGAAAAAAAGAAAAGAAGAAGGAAGAAGAAGAAGAAGAAGAAGAGAAGAAGAAGAAGAAAAAAGAGAAAAGAAGAAAAAAGAAGAACAAAAAAAAACAAGAAGAAGAAGAAAAAGAAGAACAAGAACAGAAAAGAAAAAAAAACAAAAAAAAAAAAAAAAACAAAAAAAAAAAACAAAACAAACAAAAAAAAGAAAAAGAAAAAAAAACAGAGCAAAAAAAAGAAGGGAAAAGAAAAGACGAGAAGAAGGAGAAGTACACGTGGGGGGCCATGTACGCACGACATGCTAAATTGTTTTCCCCTTTTGGAAGCAAAACTAAAAAACTGCATCTGCAACACACACAAACACCACACAACAACACACACACACACACAAACAAAACACCACACGCAAAACCACCCGACCCCCCCCCCCCCCAAACACACACCGCGGGGTGTGGTTTTTTACCCCCTCTCCCCCCCCCCCCCTCAACCACCTAAGCCCAATATTCTCCAGATACTGCCACGTGCTCTATTTCATGTGACTTTGTATTTCCACCGAACGGATTTTCTGTTGCAAGTCGATTTCCCAGGGAGAGGAGTGGGGTGATATGCTGTGTAGGGAGCATTTTGTAGAAAAAATTGGCTTCTGTAAAATTCATCACTATTCTTACTCTGTCCTCTGATTATATATGCCAGTCCGTGTCTATATTAAGAAAGTAAGAAAACAATAACAAAAAAAAATAAAAGAGAGAAAAAATATACAGGGAAAAAAGAAAAAAAAAAACCCCCATGAATTAGAGAAGGGGACACAAAGAAAAAAAAAAAACAGTTAAAAATTTTTTTTAAAGTGTGATTAGAAACAGAGAAGAACAATTGAAAAATCGGAAAAATTGTTGAAAAGGAAAAAAAATCAAAAAAAAAAACCAGTTTTTAAAAAAAAAAAATGAAAAAAGTAAAATTTAAAGGGGAATGGCGAGGTTTTTAAAATAAGAAAAAAGAAAACAAATAAGAAAAAAAGAAAGATGAAGATATACATAAAGTAGAATGAAAAAACTTTAAAAGGAAAAAAGAAAAACAAACAAAAAAAAGAGGGAATAAAAATAGTAAGAGTAGTAAGAGCTAAGAAGAAACACAACAGGTGAAGCAGACAAAAAAAAAAAAGGGGAAAAAAAAAACATAAAAAAGATGTTTTTGAACAACAAAAGAAAGAAAAACCTATAATCAACGAGAGAATTAAAAAAAACCAAAGAAAGGCCCGGGGGGGAAGATGTTAAAGAGAATGAAAACAATGCTGGAAAAAAAAACAAAGAAGTGAGAAAAAAAGAAGGACATTTAAATTTTAAATATTTTAACAGATGGGAAAAAAGATGAGTGGTTGGAGTGGACATACTGATGTCCATCTTGCACAACCCTCGGAACACGGCCAACAGAAAATTTTAGGATATGACCCTAAAAAAGAGGTTCCCCATAAATTCCATTTTCACCGTAAAGGCGAAATGTATGAATGGAGGGTTTTCGCCATACCCAGGAAAAACAGAGCATCGACAATACAAGGTGTGTTTAAATAGAAACCCGGGCGCTGGACTGCACGCTTTTTTTTTAAATCCAAAGGAAGAAACAAAATCAAAGGGAAAAAGGAAAAGAAAAATGAAAAAAAAAGAAGAAGAAAATGCAAAGAAAAAAATTGCAAAAGAAAAAGAATGCAAAGAAAAAAATGAAAAAGAGAATGCAAAGAAGAAGAATGCAAAGAAGAAGAAGAAAAAGAAAGAATGAAAAAAAGAAAAAATGCAAAAAAAAAAATGCAAAGAAGAATGAAAGAAAAAAATGCAAAAAGAAAAAAGAAGAATGCAAAGAAGAAAAAAAGAGGGGGAAAATGAAAAGAAGAAAAAAGGGGGAAAGAAAGAAGAGAAGAGAAAGAAGAAGAAGAAAAGGAAAGGGGGGGGGGAAAGAAAAAGGAAGGGAAGAAGGAAGAGAGAAGGAGAAGAAGAAGAAGAAAGAAAAAGAAAAAGAAAAAGAAGAAGAAGAAGAAGAAAGAAGAAAAGAAAAATGCAAACACGACGAAGAATGCAAAGAAGAAGAATGCAAAGATGCAAAGAGAAAAATGCAAAGAAGAAAAATGCAAAAAAAAAAGAAAAAGAAGAAGAAAAAGAAGAGAAGAAGAAGAGAAGAAGAAGGAAAAAGAAGAAAAAGAAGCTGTCACTAATTATCAAACATGTATATGAACCCCTGTGGGGTCCCTATGCCCTTTTTTGTAAAAAAATAATAACTTGAAACTGCATTTTGCAGCAGTGGGGGGCGCGAGCGCCACACCAGACACACAGACACATGACACATAGACACATGCCCCCCACACCCCACACAACACACAACCCACACCCCTCCACAACACACACACAGAAACGGACACAGTCCCTTCAGAGACTTGCACTATGCTCATTTTTCATGTGTTTGCTATTCCCCAGAACGTTTTGTGCTGAAAGTCATTTCCTTTGGTAGCAGGGGTGGTGATTTTGAAGCAGTCAGAGATCAGTTGAGGAAAAAATGCCTTGTTTTTTTTCCACTTCCTTCTCCTCTGTGGTTGATCTGTATATGCCAGCTCCACGGCAGACAGACAGAAAATAGAAAAATAGTGATGGGAATAAAAATAGCATAAAAAGATACACAGCCAAAACTTAAAAAAAAATATTTGATACAAGAAGTAAGCAAATTGGAGATTTAAACGAAAGAAAAGAGAGAAAAAAAAGTAAAAGAAAAATAGGGGAAAATGAGAACCAAAAACTTTGAAAACAAGAGAAAAAATTGTTTACATAAAGCAAACAAAAAACGATTGGAAAAAGTGATAAAAAAAAAAATGAATTATCTTAAAAAAAGTTAAAGAAGCTCACAAAAGGGGGGGGAAGAGGGAAAAGAAGCATCAACAGAAATAGGAAAAAAAGACAAATAATTAATGTGATAAAAAGTAGGGGAAAAAAGACACCGACAAAAAAGAAAAAAAAAAAAGGGAAGACAAAATGTAAATTTAAAAGAAAGAGAAGATAGAAAAAAAAAACCCAAAGATGACAAAAGAAAATAAAAAAGGGAAAATGTAAGGGGGCCGAATGGTGAGGAAAAAAGACCAGGTAAAAAAAAAGGGAAATTGACAGAAAAAAAAAGTCAAATCCAAAAAAAAAAAATAAAACAGAGAAAGGAAGAAAGATTAGGGAAAAAAAACCCAAAAAAGCAAAAAAAAAAAAAGAAAAAAGTAACAATGGATATGAGGGAAAATAGCCAAAATAAGACACAAAAAACAGAAACCCGAAGAAAATAAGAAATGGTTACAAAAAGACAAAAAGTGTATATAACACAAAGGTAAAAAACTTTAAGACCGGATAGAAGAAGAAGAATAAAGCAAAAAGAAGACATTAAAAAAACATGAACATGTGTATGCACAGTTGCTGGGACATTGTGTGAGAATTTCTGCCCCTTCCTGTAAAATAAGTGACTGCATTCACACTGACCGAACAACCACCACACAGACACAGACCCAGACACGACCAAAAACACACACCCGAAACCCCACACACACCACACACACAACACACACACACCCACACACACACCCACACACACCTTTGTTTTTGTTCCGGTGAAACAGATGGCGGAAAACGGTCTGGATCTAGCTCGACAGCAGTAGGTTCCGCAAATGTCAGCAACCATGAAAAAATCCAGAGACCCGGGAGCCAAAAAAGCCGCTTCCCATCTCCGGCATCAAAAAAAATGTCAAAAACCAGGGAGAAAATGGAGAGGGACAAAGAACCTCGGGGGAAAGAAGTTCTAAAGGTTCTCCCCAAGCCCACGACATGGCCGTTGGAAAAAACTGTGAAGCCGCGGGTAAAGTGGCGCAGCGCCAGTGGACAGACGAGCAGCACAGAGGACTAAACCCCATCTAAAACCTGTGCCCCCGGCCCCATGCTGGAGGCCCCTTCAGCAAACAGAACGAGTGATCTGAAAGTGAGCAAATGCCTCTGGTGGAACGGCAAACTTCCAAAAAACGTTTGCCAGGGACCAGGGAACGCAGACGGACACCCCCCTTTCCCCCATTATGAGAGGCCCCCAGATCTCCCCGGGGCAGCACCAACAAGGTGGCCCGAGTTTTTACTCTACTAGGCCTATGAAAAAAATCGTTTCCGCGTGGGGGGAAAAAAAAATTTGGGAAAAACAAGAAAAGAAGTTTAGAACCTGGGGACTGATGAGGGGTCAAAAACATTCATGACGTAAAGTGTTACCTTCCATGAAAAAGAAAATCATCCCCTGACAGAAAGAAGCAGACCTTCCTCAAGTATTAATTTTTAAAGATCTTTTGAACAAGTTGATCAAAAGATGGGCCCCTTTTAGGTTTGGGCGGAGTCCCCTAAATGTTTTACGACAAAAGTGTTGTCCCAACTTTCATGGGAGTGCGTCTTCTGTGAGAAGCCGTGGGCGCAGTGGTGATACACTGTGGTATCAAAAACATCAAAAAGCGGACCCCAAAAAAAAGTAGTTAGTTTACTGACTCCCTAAGGAGATCATAAAGGAAAAACCCGCCTGAAAGTTGTGGTCAGTTTTAAAAATTTCTCCCGTAAAGATCCCGTAAAAATGAAGAGGGAATCTTCAACGCCCCGACAAAGTGACCTGTATGGCTTCCCGAACGGTCCTGCTCGCCACTCCAACCTTTGATGTGGCTTTGAACGTAAGGATGACCTTTTACCCCCCCTGCAACGGGAGCCGCATTCTGGGAGGAAACTCGGCGACAGTCAGGGGCTCTTTGGGAGAAGCCAAGAAAAAAAGAGAGGATCCCCCAACAGCAGCCCGGGTTTTTCCCGCCTTTTTTAGAACCTGTCCTAGTGTTGGGGTCGTTGGGGCCTGGAGAAAATTTATTCATTCCTCGATAATGGTATTAGCCAAGTAAAAATTCTGCAAACATTCTGTGGTAACTTCCCGCAAAATTGGGGATGAAACAACTTTCCGTCACTTGGAAAAACCTTATTATTTGGTTATTCTTTTCAAAGACCGAAAATTTATTGTTTAGCCCATTATTTGTGTTCCCTTTTCCAATCAAAACAACCACCCCTTTCCCCCCCACCCCACACACTGACCCGCCCCCCAGAGTTCACGTGTGCCCGGCCGCAGCCCAAAAAAACACCGCACACTTACGCGCCCAAAGTGCACACACTCCGCTCGACACATACAAAAACCAACCACCACACACACAAACCCCAACACACACACACACCCACACACACTCCCCAATCACTCCTCACTTAGTTTTTTTATGTTTAATTATTTTTAATTTTAGTACTGAATTGTGTACCGTTCACCCTAAGAGTTAAAGGAAAAGGGGTACGATAAAAAATTTGAGGGAATTGCAGATCTATTAATACTAACCTCTTATCTAGAACAAAAATTTGTTCCCAGTTACCAAATTTCTTATGCTTCAGTCACTGAATGTGACCGGGACAATTTGCCCAAACTATCGAAAATTTTTTTATTTTTTTGTGCCCCAAAAAAGTAAAAACAGTGCGAAAATTAAAAAAAGTATAATGTGCATGAAAGTTTAGAATATAAAATGTGGTTTCCCAGCACCAAATAACATCCAGAATTTTATACTTGTGCCTGCTAAGTAAATTTTTAAGGATAACGGATCAATTTTTTCTCGTGTTTTTGCCCAAAGGCCCCAATGACGAGAAACAGAATGGGTTCGTTCTTTACAAATGTCAGGGAAAAAGTGGCTCGTCGTGGTGTTTTAATGCCCATTCCCTTTTTGGGACAAAAATTTGTCAGTCCTCCCCAGTAGACGATTTGTAAAAAATTTGTGGTTCCCTTTGTATTGTTAATGATGGCAGTTCCAAGAATCCCCGATTTTTCCCCAGAGCCCTTTGTGCTATTGACCTGCCCCTTGTTTTCCCTTATTTCCCTTACTGTAATGGGAAAAGCGAGTGACACGTGGGGAAACGCCATTTTCCAGTGTTTGAATTGTATAAAGAGTCAGATCAACCAATGAATCAAAAATTCTGTTTCAAATTATAACTTAACAAGGCCCGATGGGAAAGTTTCGTCTCTCTTAAGATGCAAGGACTAGGCCTTTAAAAAAGATGATATCGACATATTTTTTCTAGATTTTCAGAAAGGTTATTCTGGGGCTTGATAATTCTATACCCAAAATTTTTTTCCTTGAAAATTTTAAAAAAAACACAGGTAAGTTTGGGGGGAATGAAAGTGCCAGAAAGCAGTAGCCCAAAAAAAAAATAATGTTCAAAGCCTACTTGAGACATAGTCCCCAGAAAACCCCTCGCTTTTTTTAAAAGGGCTAATAAAGAGGTGACAGGTTATAGCTGAAGCTAAAAAAAGATTTCTGGTCTGCTTTTTTTTAAAAGAGAGGTTAGTAGTCATAAAGACATGCAAAAAATATGGAAAAAAAATTTTAATTGACATGAAGCTGGTGTAAAAGTACCCATCATCAATTTATATATAAAATAAAGATTTCCCTACTATTCAGCAAAGGGGGGGGCTTTTGTGGGGCATGTTTGCACACAAAATGATTTTATGCAGGTCTTTCAAGCCCAACCAGTCTTCAGAAGTACGGAAAGCGAAAGTTTATATAAAGATCCCATCTCTGATAATTCCCCCTTTTTTTAAACGCTCCGTTTAAATTTCAGGAGGTCAGTGATGCTATCCAATCTGAAGCAATAAGAAAACTCGGTGGGAACGATGTATATCTAACGAGATGTGAACATTTGCCAAAAAAAATGGTTTTCTTTGTTTTGATCTATTTCAGCAATGTGGGCTAAAGGTTTTCTCCCCCTGGTGTGGAAACAATTAATTATGTTCCAATTTTTTAAAAAAGGGAAAAAACCCAAAGAAGACAAAAATAGTTTTCAGGCCCATTGCACTCAATTAACGTGGAAAACTTATGGAAAGGATTTTTATTTAAAAAGATTAGTTTTCATTACTGGACAAAAAAACAAAATACTTCCTGTTGAGCAGGAGGCTTTCGAAAAGGCAGATGTATAGATCATGGTAAACTAACCACACTATCAAGCATCAATTTGCCCGCAGAAAAACGTTCTTGCTATTTTTTCGATGTTGTAAAGCATATATCAAGTTGGGATGCTTTGATTACTTTTTAAACTTAAAATTTTTGGTTTTTTTCGGGGTAACATGTCTTCTAGTAAAAAATTTTCTATGGGGCAGAAGATTCAAGCTAAAAAATTTGGAAACACCTTTCCCCCCGAGTTTCCGACAATGGGGAAATTCCCCGGATCTGTTATCGCCCCTTATTTTTTTTTTTCTACTTACGACCTTCCCGGGTCCCTTTTAAATAACGTTTTTTCCTCGTTCAGTATGCAGATGATCTGTGCATGTGGATGAAGACAAAATGAAAAGGTAACCCCCCCAGGACAGTTAAACTACATTAGAAAAACTTACCCCGATTGAATTGAAGCTTAGTAGTTATATGAAAGAAAATGGGTTTGCTGTCTCCAAAATAAGACCAAAATTGTTCTCTTCATTTTTTGGGGTGCCCTGAGGGTTTGCCTACTTTCAAAATGCAGGAAGGGACCTTGAATCAAACCCAAAGGTAAAATTTCTGGGTATTTATATTAATCAAAACTGACGGGAAATTATATGTTGAATATTTATTTAACAAAAAGTTAGAAAAACCTTAAATTTTATAAAAGTAGAAAAGCAAACAGCTTTGGGGCTAAGATGTATCGTCTTAAAAATCTGTCATTGGCATTATTCTTCTACACTGACAACGGCCATAAATCTTCTTTAATGCCCCCAAAATATTTATTAGTTTAAAATTAGAAGCATAGTTGTAAAACTTTTTGCTTGCCTTGGGGTACCCTTCCATGCTTCTCCTTGGGGAAAAATAAAGGAAGAGAGTTTTGCCTTTGGGTGACTATCGAAGGTAGCATCGCAAAAAAAAGTTTTTTAGAAGCTCAGATTGTAAAAAATGAAGATGAAAACGTCTAAGATTGGGCAAAAAAATTTCAAAAAAGAGCTAAAAATATCCGCTCACTCACCACAATCAGCCCTTCACAAAGGGCTTTTTGAAAAGTAGGAGTTAATCCCAGAAAATGCAAAGTTTATACCTCTATTATCATTGTCCTTCAGGGGAGCTTCAAAGGGGCCCAAATTTTGATTTGGGAATCCCATCTTAAAAAAATAATGGAAAGTAATATTCTTAGGCTATGTGAAAGAACTTTTATAAAAAAAAGTATCATCACATCTTAAAAACACCGATGGGTCTCTACTCAATAATATGAAGGAGGGGCTTTCATCTTTCCTTCTTTAATTTTAAAAAAACTTTCCCATATTGGGAAAAAATCACTCAATTTTCACAGCAGGCTGACAGCCATTCTGAGGGCTTTAAATTTTTTTACTTGATTTTCCCAGGCCTTTTGTGAAGGGGGTTTTATGGTTGATTCAAAATCAGTGCTCCAATCCCTTAAAAACTCGGGGGCAAAAAGAAAGGGGACAAAATTACACTAAAATATTACATCTTATACTTTTTCAAATCCTAAGAGGGCACTGATGTCCCCTTTTTTGCGGGGTTTTACCTTTCATTGAAATATAGTTTAAATGAAAGGTATAAGTGTAAAAATGCGGCAATGCGTTTGATTGTGCGGGTTTTTGAATATACCCAGTCGTTGATGAGAATTAATTTTGATCGAAATGATGCTGGAAACATGTAAGAAAAAAAAAAAGAGAGGTGGATTTTTTAATCATTAGTTTCCTTTTCTGACCTTTTTAACCATATTCTTTTTTTGTACTTTTGGGCTGGGGAAAAAATTTCATTTAGATCGGTCATTTGTCCCCCATAAATAGACTTAATTAAATGCCTTCCGAACGAAAATATGTAAAAATGTGCGTTGCATATGTATGGGCGATTTCAGCAGTCCCTATTTTTTTAATGTCCCCTTTTTTAAAACATGTCTTCCATCACACGTGAGAACCTTTTGGACAAATATTTTTTGTAACGTGTGATGCTGTGTGAATTGCCTTTTCGTGAAAAATCCAAAATTTACGTTTCTGTAGTGATATGAACTTTATAGCTTTTTTTAGGCAGAGACTTTAATCCGTGTGTTTCTTTTTTTTTTCTAAAAAAGTTTTTTGATTGATTGTTCGCGTTTTAGTGTTCACGTTTTGTTTTTTTTTCTCCATTGGGTTTAAAAATTTTTACAAAAGGGTTTTTTGTTTTTTGTTTGTTTTTTTTTTTTTTTGTCTAATTCACTTATGTAATAGACTTAAACTGAAGAACAACACACCCCACAAACACACACACACACACACACACCACACACAACCACACACACCACAACACACACACACACACACACACAGAAGCCCCCCAAGGGATTTCCTGTGCTCAACTTTCATTTGACTTTGTTTTCCACCAGACAGATTTTTTCTAAAAGTGGATTTTCCATGGGGCATGCATGAGTGAGTGATAACGCTGGGGTTTAGGGATCGCTGGGGGAAAGAAGGGGGCTTGTTTCATTCTCACTCTCTTTTACCTCTGTCCTCAGATTTATATTTTCCCCATTTCCCCCACAGCAGATAGGCCAAAAAACCAGAAAAAAAAAACATTTTTGGGCGCAGTTTAAAAAAAAATTTTGGGAATAATGAAAAACAAATTTAAAGATATAAAAAAATTCTGATTGAAGAAACTTTACAAAAGGTGAGGTGGAAAAAACGAAAAGTGGAAGAACTTAAAAAAAGAACTTAAAAAAGGAAAAAAAAGAAAAGAAACAGTTGCTGATTTTTGAATACGAATTGAAGAAAAAAATGATAAAATAACAATATATAGTTATAAGTTTCAAAAAAAAGAAAAAGTGGGAACAACTGACACAAAAAATTTAAAGCTTTCAAGAAAAAAGATAAAAAGACAATATAAATAAATATAAATCAAAGAAACAAGAAAAAGGGAAACAAAATAAAATTAAAAAAAAAAAAAAAACAAGACAAAGGAAAAAAAACAAAGCCCTTAGAAAAAAAGAGAACACGAGGAATTAAAATGATAAACAAACATTTAAAGATGGAAAACAAAAAACAAGCGATAGAAAAAAATTTTTATACTCTGAGAAAAAGAAGAAAAAGGGGAAGGAAAAAAGAAAACAAAATGACAGAAAAACAGAAAAAAGAAAGAAAGAAAAAAAAAAAAAAAAAAAAAAGAAAAAAAAGAAAGAAAGAAAAGGGAAAGAAAGAAAGAAAGAAAGAAAGAAAAAGAAAAAAAAAAAAAAAAGAAAAAAAAGACAAAAGAAAAAAACAAAAAGAAGGTTGAAAATAGAAAACGAAAAGAGGAGCGAAAAAAAAAGAAAAGAAGAAAAGAGAAACTTTTTAAACCCAAACAAAAGGGTATTTAAAAGAGCAGTAAACCCAAAAGAAAACCATAGGTGGTACTCACTGGACACCAGAAAAAACAAAAAAAAGGGCCCAAAAGAATTAGAACACATTTAAAAAAAACAAACATGAAAAGACACAAAAACTAAACCTTAAAGTGAACGAGAAAAAAACAAGAAAAAGACAGCAAAAAAAAAAAAAAAAAACAAAAAAAAAAAACAAAATTGCAGGTTTAATGTCCCGAGACAAAAAAAAAGACAATACGAAGAAGAAGAATTTAAAAAAAACAAGAATTTCAAAGAAAATTGCAAAAAAAAAAAGCAAAATGCAAAAAAAAAAAAAAAAAAAAAATAGAAAAAAAAGGAAGGGGAGGGCTGAGGGGGGAGGAGGAGGAGGGAAGAGGAAGATGAAAAAAAAGCAGAAAGGGGAATGAGGATCATCATGACTGAATTAAAAAATTTTTTGACAACAGAAAAAGCAAGTATTATGGCTGTCTTTCAAAACCCGCCTGTCATGGAAAAATCAACAATAAAGAAAAGTGTTTCGGGTGTACATCAAAAAAATAGCAAAGCGATTGCATCCGAAAATTATTTTTTTTGGCAGGAAAGAGAGCTGATTTGATAGATGTTTGTTTGTGATTTAGATTGGGTTGGGGGTCAGGGGTTACGCGCATACCCAGAGAATGAAAACTGTGGGGCGGGAAATGTGTGATGGTTTTAACCCCTTTTGGGGCAAAAACCTTTTCCACATTCATTTTAAAACCCTGAGTGATAGTCTGGGCAGCTTTTGAATGAGATGAACTAAGTCCCGTTGTTACAAAAATATTTAGCGCGGTAAAAGAACCTAAGACAACAGAGGAGGTTGCCCTTGACAAAAATTGTTTAAAAAAAAAAAACCCCCTATGATAAGGGGAACAAAAAACAGTTAAAACAAAAAAAGAAAAAAAAAAGGGGGTTTTGGGAGCTCTTGTGGGGACCCACTTTTTTGTGGGCAGAAACAAAACCCGACTTTCCCCAGAGAAATCGCCGTGACTTAAAAATGGTGCAAAAGGAAAAAAAAAAGGATCGAGGGGGATGAGGGAAGAGAAGCATAAAAACTGAAGGAAGAACAAAAAACATACTTTTAAGCCCTACAACCAAGAGAGAGAGAAGAGGGGAGAGAAGAAGAGGGGGAAGGAGATGAGAGAGAGAAAAAGAGAGGAGACAGACAGACAGACAGACGACAGACAGATAGACAACAGGACAGACAGAAGACAGACAACAAAAGAAACAGAGAGAGACAGAGAGATTGTAAAAAAAAATCCTTTTTTTTCCATATTATTCCTAAAAA
>JASPKP010005731.1:0-12500 GCA_030674155.1 Stramonita haemastoma | reverse complement strand
CAGAGAAAGACAGAGAGACAGAAAAAAGAGGAGGAACAGAGGAGACAGCAGACAGACAGACAGAGAGAGAGGGGGGGCGGACAGAGAGAGAGAGAGAGAAGAGAGAGTGAGAGGAGATGAGGATGAGGACGGGGATGAGATGATGAGGAGAGAAGAGAGAGAGAGAGAGAGAGAAGACAGAGAAGACAGTCAGACAGAGAGACAGAGACAGAGACAGAGAGACAGACAGATCGACACACAGACACACAGACAAACTGACAGACAGACAGCCAGCCAGAAGCGATGACTAACCAACCCTAACAGCAGGCAGGACCCAGATGACGTCAGTGCCACAGACCGCCACGTCATCACTGACAACGATGCCATAGACTGTTGGAACGCAGGACAGAAGCACAACACACTTTGACAGCCTAAACGGCATCGATCTGTTAGCGGCAAAAATGCACAGGTTCTATTGTTGTTAAAATGGAATGTTTAACACCAAAAAATGGGTTAGTTTTGTTTATTTTTACAGCAAAATGCACAGATTTTATTGCTGTTGAAATGAACACTTTTAGACACACAAAAAAGGGTAGATTTTTTAAACAGCAAAATGCACAGATTTTTATTGCTATGAAATAGGACACTTTTAGACACCAAAAATGGGTAGTTTTTTTTTAAACAGCAAAGTGGATACATTTTTTTTTTTTTTTGGGGGGGGGGGAGTGGGGAGTGCAAAATGGATAGATTCTTCTTTTTACAGCAAAAGATTTTTTTTTACACCGAACGCACATATTATTTTACATCAAATTGGACAAAATTTTGACAGCGAAATCAATATGTATATTTTCTTTTTACAAATAAAGAGCACGATTCTTGACAGCAAAAAAGGAAGCTATTTTGCACCCAAAAGGGACACCTTTTTTTTTACGTAAATGGGACATCTTTTTTTAACAGGCAAAGTTTGTTTTTGTTTCCATTAATTTTGGACACATTTTTGCAGCAAAATAACAGCTTTTTTTTTTTTTAGCAAAGTGGACAGGTTTTGGGGAAAAAATTTAAAAATTATTTTAAAATGAGGGGAGGAGAGAGAGAGAAGGGGAGGAGGAGAGGAGGGGGGGGGGGGGGGGGGGGAAAAGGAGGAGGGGGAGAGGGGGGGGGGAGGGGGGGGGGAGGGAGGGGGGGAAAGGGGGGGGGGAGAGAGGGGGAGAGGGGGAAAAAAAGGGGGAGGAAAAAAAGGGGGAAAAGGGGCAGAAGGCAGAAGAAGGAAGAAGAAGAAGACAGAAGCAAAAAGCAACAACAGCAGGAAGGGAAAAAAAAAACCCAAAGGGGGGCCCTTTCTGTAGCCAGACCGCCACGCATTACTGACGCGTGCCGATGTTGGAAAGCAGAACAGAAAAAAAAGACCCAATTTTTAAACAGCATCGATCTTTAAGCGGAAAAAGTTGTTTTTTTTCTGTTTTAAAAAGGAATTTGGGAACCCAAAAAAAATGGGTAGATTTTTTTTCAGCAAAAGCAAGTTTTATTGCTGTAAAAAGGGCATTTTTGGGGCCCAAAAAAAAGGGCGTTTTTTTTTTTAAACAAAAGCGATTTTATTGCCATAAAATGGGGCCTTTTTTTACATAAAAAAATTTGGGTTTGATTTTTGTTTTTTACGCAAAATGACAGATTTTATTGCTGTGAAATGGACCTTTTAGACCCAAAAAATTTTGGGTCAAAATTTTTTTTTCAGCAAAATGCAGATTTTTTGCCAAAAATTGGACACTTTTTTCACTCAAAAAAAGGGTAGATTTTTTTTTTTTTACAAAAAAATGCACAGATTTTATTGTGTGAAAAAAGGGCACTTTTGCCCAAAAAAGGGGGTTTGTTTTTTTTTTTTTTTAAACAGCAAAATAGCTAATTTTTTTTTTTTTTTTTTGGGGGGGGGGGGGGGGGGGGGGGGGGGGGGGGGGGGGGGGGCCCGCAAAAGGTAGATTTTTTTTTGCGCAAAAGATTTTTTTTAACCCCTAAGCTTTTTTTTCAGCAAAAAAAGGGCACAAATTTTGACAGCGAAACGGTTTTTTTATATATTTAAATTTTTTTTTTTAAAAATATATTTTTATATATATATATATTAAAAATATAATTTTAAATATCCTTTTCTCTCTTTTCTCTCTCTCTCTTTTCTCTGGGTGTGTGTGTGTGTGTTGTGGTGTGTGTGTGTGTGTGTGTGTGTGTGTGTGGGTTGTGTGTTGTGTGTGTTTCAAATTCATTTAACGTCTTTTCAAAAGTTGTGATATTGAGAGTGTGTGGTGTGTGTGTGTGTGTGGGGGGTGTGGGTGTGTGTTTGTGTGTGTGTGTTTTTGTGTGTGTGTGGGGGTGTGTTTGTTGGCGTGAAAAAATTGTAGGATTCTTGACTGCAAAAAGAACAGTTATTTTACGAAATTAGACACTTTTTTCTTCCTTTTTTCAGCAAAAATGGTCTTTTTTTTTTGCAAAAAAAGAGATTTTTTTTTCCTTTAAAAAAGACCCTAATATTACTCTTATTTGGGGAAAAAAAAGTGGCGGGGGGGCAAAGCTAAGGGGGAGGGTGGGGGGGGGGGGGTAGATGGGTTGAGGGGGAGGGAGGTGGGAAGGGGGGGCGGTGAAGGGGTGGGGGGAGGGGAGGAGGGGGGGGGGGGGAAGTTAAGGAAAAGAGTTTTTGGTAAAAAAAGGGGGGGGGGGGGGGGGGGGGTTTTTTGGGTTTAAAATTCTTTAAATTTTTTTTGTAGGGGGTAAAAGTTTTTTAAAAAAAAAAAATGAAAATTAAAAAACCTAAATTTATAAAAAATCATGATAAATTAAAAATTTGTTTAAAAGGGAAAGTGGTGTTTTTAAAGAAAAAGTAGACATTTGGGTGTTGTTGTTGTTATTGTTGTTGTTTAAAATAGAAGGTGGAGTGTGGTGGAGTTTGGTTATTTGGGAATTTTTTTTTAAATTTTTTTTTTTTATCTCTTCTCTCGTGGTTGGGGGGGGGGTTTTAATTTTTATTTTATTTTATTTTTTTTTTTATTGGGGGGGGGGGGGGGGGGGTTGGGGTTTTTTTGGGGGGTTTTTTTTGGGGTTGTTTTCAAAATTTTATTTTTTTTTTATTTTTTTTATTTATAATTTTATCTAAATAATCACACCTCATCTTTTTATTTATTATATATATATAATTATTATATTAAAATATATATATATATAATATTATATATAGATGAAAGATTGATTGATAGATAGATGATAGATAGATACATAGATAGATAGATAGATAGATAGATAGATAGATAGATACATAGATACATAGAAAATTGATGATGATAGATGATAGATAGATGATAGATAGATAGATAGATATAGATATAGATAGTAGATATAGATTATTGGTGTGTGTGTTGGTTGTGTGTGTGTGTGTTGGTGTGTTGGTGTGTGTGTTTGTGGTGTGTGTGTGGGGTGTGTTTTTTAAACAGACGAGAAAATAGTTTTTGTTTTTTTAAAAGCCGGGCCATTGGGAAAAGGGGAATACACCCGGGGTTTTTTTGGATCATTCAATAAGTTCCATAACCTTAAATAATACATAACAATGAGAGGGGAAAGAGAGAGAGAGGAGGGGATAAAGAGGGAGGGATGGAGAGGGAGGAAGGGGCGGAAGGGGGGAAGGGGGAGAGGAGGAAAAGGAGGAGAAAGGGGGAGGGGGGAGGGTAGAGGGGAGGAGTCGGGGAGGAAAAGGGGGATGGGAGGAGGGGAGGGGGAAATAAAGGGAGAGGGAGTAGGAAGGGGGAAGGGAGGGAGGGGAGGGAGGAGAGAGAGAGAGGGGAGAGAGGAGGGGGGAATTACAGGAACAGGACAAGGGATGAGACAGAGACGAGCCAAAGACAGAGAGAGTAATAAAAGGTAGTCCCCCCCTTTTTCGAATGTGTGCTGACAATTTGGAAAGTAGAAAATCTGGGGTTTTATAAGATGCTTGGGAAAAAAACCTGTCATTTGCAAATAAAAAAAAAAACAAAACAAAAATAGAATGTAAATGATTTGGGGCATTTTTTTAAAATCGCTTCATTATTGGGGGCAGTAAAAAAATAACACTTTAATTTGTTTCATTATGTGAAAGTCATATTAAAGTTTAAACTGAAAAGAGGATTGGGTTGCCGTTGTTTTGAGTAGTAGCAGTAGTAGTAGTAGTAGTAGTAGGGTGTAGTAGTGTAGTAGTAGTAGTTGTGTAGTAGTAGTTGTAGTAGTACCCGCAGCAGCGTGATGATGATGATGATGTGGGTGATGATGATGATGTGATGATGATGATGTGATGATGATGATGATGATGAGAAGAAGAAGAGAGAAGAAGAAGAAGAAAAGAAGAAGAAGGAAGAAAGAAGAAGAAAAAAAAAAGGAAAAGAAAAGGGGGAAAAAAAGAAGATGATGATGATGTGATGATGATGATGTGATGATGATGATGATGATGTGATGTGATAGTGATGATGATGTGACGACGCGTTGACGATGAGATGATGGTGATACAGCCATACCTTTTGCGGGGGTCAGCGCTGCTCGATGTTGGATCAAATCCCCATCAATGTCAGTTTCTCTGTTAAAAATAAAAAAGGGAATTCGATGTCAGCCAATCGATTGATCGTAACTAAATTAAACGATCAATCAAATTAAACAATCGCCCCAAACCCCCATCTACCTGTCTATCTGTTTCCTGCTTTTTCTCTTTCCGCCCCGTCTATCAATCAATCAATCAATCTGTATATGTCTGTGTCGTTTGTCTCTGTGTATCTATCTCTTAAGTGAAAAAAAAAAAATATATGTAAGACAAGAGTGCTTGTTTTTCCCTTATCCCCCAAAATGAAAAAAATAAAAAAAATAAATAAATTTTATCCATCCATCCCCCCCACCCAACCCCCCCCCCACCTATCCATTTCTATTTATCTATCATCTTTTTATTATTGTCTATTATCATCCATCCATCCCCGTCCCTGTAGTCCATCCGTTGTTGTCTATTGCTTTTTGTCTGTCTGTTATCCTCGTCTACCCCTATCTATCTATTTTCTATCTATCTTCTACTATCTATCTTTACTATCAAATTTACCCCCCTATTACCTCCCCTATCTACTATCGCCTGTCTATTTTCACTTTACTTTCTATTAAACCATTTATCTCCCTGTTGTCTTTATTTTTATTATCTATTGTTGTCTATTTTATTTCCTATTGTCTTTTGTTATTATCGTTTTTGTTCTTTCGTCTGTGCCCCCATCTATCTATTTACCCCACCTTTTATTATTTACCGTCTTTTTCTATCTCCTATTTTATCCATCTATCCTTACTATTATCTTTCTTCTTTTCTTTTATCTATTCATCTAACTATTATTATCTTCTTTCATCCAAAAAAAAAACCCCTTTTTTTTCTTTAAAAAACACGCCCGCCCCCTTAGGAACCCCCGGCCCTCAAATTTAGCCCCTAAAAAAGTACCGGCCAGCAGTCCCGTAAAGGGGCGGGGGTTGCCCTAAACAAGATACCGGCCACCAGATGCCGAAAAGGGGGGACAGGTTAGCCCCGAAAAAGAAAAACCTCCGGCACAGCGATCCCAAAAAAGGGGGAAGTTACCCGGTGGTTAGACCCGTTGCGCTCCACATTAAGGGCCCCGGGATCGACCCCAGCTTTGAGATAAAACCCGGGGGACGCCCGTTCGACGGGTTTTCGCCCCCTTGGGAGTTAAAACATCAGTGCTGACCCACTCCCCCCAAAAGTTTTTTGGGGGTGGACTAAAAACCCGAGGTGCCATGTATTGGTATTTTGTCCCACTTTTTAACACAGCAGATTTCTCTGCGTGAAATTCAGGCTGCTAGCTCTCCCCGGGAAGAGCACGTCGCCAAAAAAGCGCAGCGCCTAACCTATTATTTTTCATGTACGTGCGAACGCATGCAGAACATCTTGCTCACCACGTTAAAACCCTGTGTCTGCCCTTTGGAGAAATAGGCCATTTCGTGCAGGTAAAGGATGACAAAACATGGGTTAACAACATCAAAGACTGGCGGCCCAACCCTGCAACCCTCCTACTAGCCACACAGGATCGTGAAGCATGGAAAAAGATCTCTGTTGCGTCTTCTCTCATGTCCCCCCTACGTCTTTGGGACAGGGGGACTGAAGTGAGTGAGTGAGTGAGAAAACGGATGACAAATTCTTTTTTTTTAAAGACACCGCATGCAAAATTGGTGTCCAGTTTAGACACCACCCCTGAAGTCGGAATGCGGCTACCTTAACAGTGGGACGAAAACGGTCACATACGTAAAAAATCTCATCTTTGGTGAACCTCAGAGGTCTATCCGAGGAACGAAAAAAAAGACAGCGCGTATTTTGCTTGTAAGCCTACCTACCATTTTATACGCGATTTGCAGAACTGTTTGGATGCACACTCACAGATATACACATGCACAGAGGCTGCACAAGCGATTTCTCCCCTCCCTGTCCCCCTCCCCAACACCACAACACACACACACACACGCACGCAGGCACACACACACACACCACACACACACATACCACACACACGCACGCCCCCACACACACAAAACACATCACACACGCAAAGCACCACACGCGCGCACGCACCACATACACAGAGAGAAGAGAGAGAGAGAGAGAGAGAGGGGAGAGGAGAGAGCAGGAGAGAGAGAAGAGAGAGAGAGAGAGAGAGAGAGATACACACACACACTGAAGCAAGCGAGCAAACCCCTTCCTAAAAACTGTTCCAATAATATGTGCTTCATCTTCCGCGACACGTGACGGCAGCATCTAATTAACCCTTCTGATTGGATATCGCTAATCAATATCATTTAGTAAGGGGGGCGGATGGATGGATGGATGGACCCCAAAAAGACCCATGTCTTTAAAACCTGTGTACTTGCTTTGTCCCCAATCTTTTCATTGCATAGGGGGGGTGAGGTGTGTGTATATATGCACTCGCCCCGGTTTATTTTTGTGTTCATCATAAAGAACTTTTTAATCATTTAAAAAAACTATTCTTGTGGACGCTTTTGTCATTTTAAAGCTGCCAAAATATGTGGTAAAAATTGTTTTCGTTTTTTTAAAAATTTTTTGTTAATAGTGAAAATCTACAAGCAAAAAAGAATCATAATAAGGTGACCATTTTCGAGAAGTGATAGAAAAGATGAATCGCTGGACGTAATCGAGGTTAAGTTTTTTGTGCGTTTTGTTGTCTACTGTGAGATTTGAATGTCAAAGTTTTTGTTTTAACAGATGATTTTGGGGGGGGGGGTGGGGGGGGGGGGGGGGGGGTTATTGTTTTTGGGTTTTGGAATTTGTGTTTTCGGGGGATCAAAGTCTTCAGTTTAAATTAATGATAGTCGTTGAGAGTTCGTGTAAAATTATAAGAGTTTAAAATTTGTTTGTTTCTTTTCAATCATGTATTTAAAATGAAGTGCCTAGTTTTTACTTCATCTTGATGTTTCTGCTACGGCTGCTGGTTTTTGCTGGTGATGTTCTCTTATCAGAATCTGCTACCAACCCACCACCACCCTCCACTACCTTTCTACTCGCCTAAATACTTCCACTACCACTAAACCCCTACTACCCCCTACTACCACACTATACTTACTATACTTTCTATACTACAAATAACACTACCACTACTAAACTAATACCCAAAAAAATAGAGTCCATAGAGAACAAGCCAAAATGCAGAACTCGTACATTATTGAGATTGTTCTCTATGAGCTGAAGCATGGTCATTTTACAAAGTAACGAAAGGGAAAGATGTTAGAGAGAAAGACTTAAAAATGAGGACCAACAGGAAGATGGCAATTTCTGATTATAAAGACAAAACTGTTAAACAAACAAGCCCTCATTTTACCAAGAGTCCACAAAGAACGATTTTAAAACAGCCAAAATCTTTAACCTGTCGCATCTTGGGCCACATAATGTCTACCCCCCAAAAAACAGGTCGCATACTCAAAGATCTCGCTACTGGTAACCTAGGAGCTCTAATTGAGGGACGAAAAAAATATGTACGGTGAACAGACCAAAATGTTTTTAAAAACGTGCACAAACTTCTCTCCCTCCTCCTTCCTTCTTTTGTAATATTTCTTGTTTTTTCTTGTTCTTGTTCTTCTTCTTTCATAACAGCCTTTTTCAGAAATACTGCTGTGGAAAAGGCCTACCACGTAGAGATGGTCAAATTTATGGATTGCTGTGGTCGGTATCAATAATCGGAGTCAACATCTGCTGTTTTTTAAATTAGTATTTCCACTCCACACGGCGTGTGCGGAGCTGAATCTTAAACCTACTTCCAAAGGGCCAACTTGGTGATTTATTTCTTTATCTATTTATTTTATTGATTTGTTTTATTCATTCATTCTTTTTCCCTCCCTCGGCTACAGGCTGAGGTGTGCTAAAATGGTGAGATTTTTTTGAGTTTTCTACCGTTTTTTCTCCTACCTCTAAGTTAGCCGCATTTCCGACTTCGGGGTTTATATTCTTTTTTTGGTTTCTTCGGTTAAGCTCCGAGGTGCAACAATGAGTGAAAATTTTTTTTGGTTTTGCCATCGTTTTTTGGCCCCAACAATTAAGGTAGCCGTATTCTGGTTTTTTAAACAACCACCCACACACACACACACACCCCACACACACAACACCCCACACACACACAAAACACACAACCACACAATAGATAGAAGACAAAGGGGAAGACAGACAGACAGACGGGCCCGACAGACAGATAGATAGATAGATAGATGTGATAGATAGATAGAGATAGAAAAGATAGATAGATAGAGAGAAGAGAGAGAGAAAGAGATACAGATAGATAGATAGATAGATAGATAGATAAAATAGATAGATAGATAGATAGAAGATAGATAGATGATAGATAGATAGATAGATAGAGAAAGAGAGAGAGACATACATACATAACATACATACATCATACATACATACATAAAATACATACATAAAATACATACATACAACAAAAATTTACAATACATACATACATACATCCCTATATACGTCATCGCAATAAACCCCCCCTGAGGAAGGCAAAAAAGCCGAAATATTGGGGAACCATATAGACCTATGCTGGTTGTTTTAACTTTCGTTTATTATAGATAGATAGATAGATGATAGATGATAGATAGATAGATAGATAGATAGATAGATAGTAAGATAGATAGATAGATAGATAGAATAGATAGATAGATAGATTTACACTTTTTTGTTTATTCGTTCTTACCGGCAAGTAATGGCCTACTCTTCCGAAAGGCAGAACGGATTTAATGTTTTTTTGAAAAGATGTTCTGTGTGCGTTCTCACACGGGGCTCTGATTTTAAAGTCTCATCCTTTACAACTTTCGGGGGAGTGAGTCAGTAAATCAAAGTTGGCCGCAGGGGGAAAATTCTCTTTGAACAGGGGTCTCGGTAGTGGCTGGAACCCGGGCCGTTTTATTTTTATTTTATTTATTTATTGTTTTATATTTATCATTTTTTTATCGGGATAATGGAATTTTGCACTCAAGTGCTTTTTTTTTTTACATCCAGTCCCCGTGTGTATGCAGTTTTGGGCAATCTTGTCATCGTTTTTCCCCACGGAAACCGAGGCCTACTCTTACGAAAAGCGGGACAGGATTTAACGTGTGCGCAAGATGTTCTGCGTGCGTTTCGCCAAGGGGCCTCGGGTTTTTTAAAGTTTCATTTCCCAAAAGGGCTTTTGGGGGGAGTGGAGTCAGGAGATGGCCGTCAGAGAGCGAGTACAACGCTGTAATACTAGGCTACCCCCCCCCCAACCCCACCCCCCCAGGCCCCCCTTTCCCGATGTTTATTTTAAACCTGCTAAACTGACATTTACTCATATTTGCACTTGTTACACTGGTTTTTAGTTGTGTGATCATGCTTGGGACAATTACAGCCCAAAAACAAAATGAATGGACCTAGTAGTTTAAATCGTGTGAGAATTAATGATGAGGTTTATCCGAATGAAATTGTATTTGTCAGCCCCGTCATTTTAGCCTAGTAACAGGACTACATGTGTGTTGTGTGTGTGGTTGCGTGTTGTCTGTCTGTGTCTGTGTGTGTTGTTAAAAATTGAATGACTGTTGAAGTGGGTAGCGTGTGTGCTTTTTTTTTTTCTCCTTTTTTTTTTTTTTTATGTATTTTCAAGTTTTTTTAATTTTTTTTAATGTTGGTGTTTGGGGCAAGGTTTTTTTTTGTCCTTTTTCTTTTTTAAAAATCTTTTTTGTTGCCTTTTGTGTGGGGGGCCCCGGGAAAAGTTAACTTTTTTATTAGAAACAAAATTCCGTCGAGGAATCACAGACGACAAACACAAGATTTCTGTTTTTTTTTGGGTTTTTTTTTTTTTTTCGTCTACTTCCCTTTTTTTTTTAAAAAAAAAAATTTTTAAACTTTTTTCCTTTTTCCCCCCCCTTAAAAAAGCAACAAAACTTACCGTTATTTTTTTTTTAGAACTAAAACCCTACCAATTGTGCGTTTTCCTTCCCCCAAAGCGGTCGTCTGTTTTTTTCCATTTGTGACCCTTGCTACGTCAACTATCCTTTTCAGCCGTTTGGGAATTGGTCTGAGGAAAAAAAAAACCCCACCTGCGGTAAAAAATAAAATACGATGCTTTTATGGGGACTATTTTTTTCCCTGGTGATGTTTGTTGGGGGGGAAAAATCACTTTTTTTGGTGGGTCCGACAACGAAAAAACAGACAAAAGACAACCAGAAGAGAGAGAGAGGGGAGAGAGGAGAGAAAAGGGGGGGGGGAAGAGAGAGGAGGGGGAGAGGGGGAGAAGGGGAGAGAGGGGGGGAAAAGAGAAAAGGGAGTGGGGTTCTGGGGTGTGTTGTGTGTGTGGTGTGTTACCGTACTTAAATGTGGTGGGGTGTGGTGGGAGGGGGGTGGGGTAGGGCGGTGGGGTTGGGGGTTTGGGGGTGTTGGGGGGTGTGTTTGTTGGGGTTTTGGGTGGGTGGTTTTTTTTTTGTTGGATTTGGGCTTTTACGCTACTTAAATGTGGGTGTGGTGGTGGTTTTGGTGGGGGGTGGTTTTTGGGGTGTTTGGTGTGTGTTTTTTTTTTTGTTTTTTTTTTTTTATTTATTTTGTTGTTTTTTTTTTTTTCAGGGTATTAAAATAGCCCCCTTTGGGGCTTTTTTTTTCCAGTCCCCGGTGTAGCAGTTTTGAAAAAATTTTTGTCATCAGTCATCTGTTCCCACCCCAACCCTACCCAAAAAAAGGGGGTTTTTTTGGTTTTTTTTCTTTTTGTCTTTTCTTCCCCCCTTTTCTTTTCCCTTTTTCTTTTTTCTTTTTTTCCACCTTTTTGTTTTTTTGGTTTTTTTTTGTTTTTGTTGTTGTTTTTTTTTTTTCCCCCTTTTCCTTTTCTTTTTTCTTTTTTCTTTTCTTTTTTTTCTTCTTCTTCTTTTTTTTTTTTTTTTTTTTCTTTTTATTTCTAAAATTTTCTTTGGTTCTTCCTTTTTTTTTCTTTCTTTTTTTCTTTTATTCTTCTTCTCTTTTTTTTTTTCTTCTTCTTTCTTTTTTCCCCCTTTGTTTTTTTTGTTGTTGTTTTTTTGTTTTTTTCTTTTCTTTTTTTCTTCTTCTTTTCTTCTTCTTTTCTTCTTTTCTTTTTCTTCTTTCTTTTTTTCTTCTCTTTTTTTTCTTTGTTCTTTGTTTTTTTCACCCATCACCCTTTTCTTCTTTCTTTCTTTCTTTCTTTCTTTCTTTTCCTTTTTTTTTTTTTTTTCTTTTTTTTTCTTTCTTTCTTTTTTTTTCTTTTCTTTATCTCTAAAATTTCCCTTCTTTTTGTTCTTGTTTTTTTTTTCTTTTTTTTTTCTTTTTTTTCTTCTTTTTTTTTTTTTTCTTCTTTTTCCCCTTCTTCTTTTTTTCTTCTTTTTTTCTTCTTTTTCTTTTCTTTTTCTTTTTCTTCTTTTCTTTTTTTCTTCTTTTTTCCCCTTCGTCTTTTTTTTTTTTTTTTAAAAATTTTTTATTAATAAAAATAAAAATCATACTATAACAAATAAGGAGAAATTTTTTATCATCAGGAATGATTTTTTCAATGGGGAATGAAAAAAAATAAATTTTATTACCTTGTTTAATAAATTAAAAAAAAAAAAGAAAAAAAGTTTTTTCTACTCGTTGACAAAAAAAAAAAGGGAAAAAGCTTTTCTATGAAACCCCACCCCTTCTCTTTTTTTTTTGTTCTTCTCTTTCTTTTTTTTTTACTTTCTTTCTTTTTTTTTTTAGGTCGATGGTTTTCTGCCCCCGACTTTTTCAATGCGAACCGAAGCGCAGACGACCCAGCAACCGTACAAATCAGGGGGGTAAGTTGTCTGTTGTCTGCTGTCTGGTTGTTTCCTTCGTTTTGTTTTGTTCTCTTTTTGTCTGTTGTTTTGTCTGCTTCGTTGTCTGTCTTCTGTTGTTGTTGTCTTTTTCCTGTTGTCTTTTTGTTTCTGTCTGTCTTTTCTGTCTGCCCTGCTGTCTGTCGTCTGTCGCTGTTGTTGTTTTGTCGGGTTTTTTTTCTGTC